>JAVLVB010001131.1:2162732-2188243 GCA_032876305.1 Orestias chungarensis
TAAACTTCAGTGGAGCAACAGAAATGTGTGATTAACGTGAAGGTGAGTTTAGAAACGTCTCAGGACAGAGAATAAGGAGTAATAAGAGAGCGCGCGGAGCTAGCAGACGCTAACAGACGCTAACAGACACACGGAGCAACAACAGGAAGTGACGTCGATACGTACCACCGTCACCGTCAGCCGTCAAGAGAAGCACTCATCCTTTGTCCTGTGTTCCTAAATTACGTTCCTAAATTTGCACCAGTACCTTCAGGCTTCTTGTCATATTAGATGTTGAAGGATCTTAAAGTAGGATTTCTTTACAGATCAGTGTTTCATTAAGAGTGCGGTAGTTTAAAGTAGAATCACACTTGTAGTTCTCAAGAGCGCATACAGTGGTAGCCATATTTATAGGCAACCTTTGTAAAGATGTAAAAAAAAAAAAAAAAGTCTTTTTTTTTGCAATAACCAAACTTAAATTTGAGAATATCTATTCAGTGTTAGAAATTAGTAATTCTTTTTTTTTGATGAAATTCTAATACTGTATTTAAACAACTTTTTGGTTATACTTTTTTTAAGTTAATCTAAGTTCTAAAAACATCTTGATAGTAAGGTGTTGCTGTTTTTTCTATGGTATATAAATGGTACAAATTAAAATTTAAAAAACTATCCTCTTACATTAGGATCAACAGGATTACTCCTATATTAATGACTTTTTTTTTTTAGATACAAAGAGCTTTTTCATTCTTGAAGAAACAAGTGTTAATGTCTTATAAAATTAGTACTGTTTCAAATATATAATAATACGAACTAAATAATGTAAAATTGAAGTAAACATGAAAAAGCGGAAATGGAACATGCCGTTTTTGTTACCCATCTGCTTATGCTTTATTAACTGTTTGATTTGTGCTGTTTGTGTTTTATTGACCAGAATTGAGGTAAACACCCTAAAATTGACATTAAATAGATTATAAATACATGATTACAAATTATTATATTTGTTATTATTTTTATAATTATTAGAATTGCACTATTCAAAGCTTGGTTTGTTGTGCGATTCCTTCAAGGGGTATTACATATAATTTGTGTTGATGCTGTAAGTTCCAAAAATACAACACCTGTAAAACAAAAGGGGACAAATGAAGGTGAAGGTATTTCCAAATCTGCTAAAATAATCTCCAAATGAAGTACTATAAAGCATTATGCCGACTTCAGATTATTTTTTTCCCTGTAAGAATTCTGGTTTGCCTTTATTACAATACTCCATTAAAGCAACATTGTTGATTTTAACTGTTGGTCATCTAATCTTTCTTCTGTTTGCCTCACTATGCCAGCAGACTCCACAGCTCAGTCCAGCAAACTAAATAATGTCCTGTTGCCACTCAAAGCTCTTTTTAAAAGAAGGACCTGCCTTTGAAATTTGTTATGTTTGTGGTTTTTCTAATTGCTTGTCTGAAGCCATTTAAGGATTTTAACTGAATTTTGTAATTGTGAATTATTTCCAATGTCTAGTCCAAAATTAAAGACATGACTGCTTAGTAATGTTTATATGTTATATATTAGTCAGGCTAAAAATGCAAGCAAAGCTTGTTTAGTTTTTAGTGAGATTTAGAATACAAACTTTCTCTGAAAGTTTGCATGTGCCACTGTGTTTAGTCACTTGCCAGATCAAGTCAGCATTCTTCGTTGTACTGACCTCAAGGTATTTAACAGATCCAGTCAGACAGGCTATTTTCCTCATAATGCCTAACTGGTTGCCTTGTGCTGTTACTGTGCGTTACCACTGAAAACGTTGTGAGCGTCTGGCTGCCATTCACTTTCAATGTAAACGAGTGATGAGTAGCGGCCAGCGATCTGAGCGAGGCGTTTTAAGCGTCGGGAGCGGCACGTCGGGAACGATGCGATCAAAGTTGAGAAAGGTTCACCTCTATGCAAATGAGCAGCGCGCGATGGAAGCAGGAGCCAATCGTGGGCCAATCTGGATTTCAAATAGAAAAAAGAGCAGAAAGAGAGAAAAGAGCTGAATTTTATGACCCCACCTTATTTATATACCGGGATTGCAAAAAGAAAAAGGAGAAAAGGAAAGAGAGGGAACCGATGAATACTTTGGTTTATATGCTGCTGGAGGGCCGCCCCTTTGGTCCCGGGGCTTTGATCGCATCGCTTTGATCGTGTCGCTTTGGACGTTTCGCTTTTTTCCTGACAGGCATCGACAAGCGATGCGATGTGAGCGATCGGAGCGACCACGGACGCTTTTCGCGCTTTCAGTGGGAACGCACCGTTAGACGTAGATAGATGTCCTTGTATCTATTGACATGTTTGTAATTGTTCAAAATGGCATTCATTGTTGAGTAAAAAAGTAAAGGTTTATAAAATACATATATCTTATTAAGATTGGCATCAGGTACAAATTGGACCGTTACTTTCAAATATGCAATACTTATTTTGAAGCATGAAAGGAAGGAGCCTGTGATAACTAGAACAGTTACAGAAATCATTAGACCCTTCACCCGGACCAGAAAACAGATTTCAACATCATGACCTCTGCCAGAGTTTCCTCTGACTTCTGTGAAGCAGTCTAAATATACAGTAGAACAAAGACTGTAAAAAGGTTCAAAGAATACCAATATTGGTAATTCATTGGTGCAGAAAGACAGATATCATCATTAGAAGTAACCCTTCCAGTTGTGTTGAATAAGTATTTTATGCTTAAATTTTCAGCATTTCCATGAATGATTAGTCAAAACTTATTTCCTTCCATTATGTTGCCTATGGCTGCTTTAACCCATCTTTGTTTTAACACTTACACTGCTGGCTTTTAGCATAGGTCATTACCTTCTTCTCTTCATCAGGCAGGAATATTTCAAACTTAAGACCATCTTTAAGATGCCATGGATAGAACCCATACAAAAGTAAAACCCCGTACCATTTTCATTCCCATGAATCACAGGCTCTCTCTAATTTCCACTCCACACTGCTTTTCATCGTTTTTTTCCCTTGCCTCATATGCATTAATGTTTTTTTTATGGCTGCCTTGCGAAGTCCTTTGTTTTCGCGAGGCAGAAACTTTTGTTAGATTTTTTTTTCCCATTCGTTTTCCATTGTTTTCCTTGTTTTATGAACTTTGCATGGTCACCTTTTTAAGAGTTTTGAATACAGATATTCTTGGTTTAATATATTTGTTTTTTTAAATTTATAGACATTCTTGCATTAGAGTTTTATCCGGCTCAACATAAACGGATACATGCAGAACTAAGCGACATATTGGAATGGTTAGTAGCGTCCAAATGTGGATTATTTAAACCCCGGATCCCGCAGTCTCGCTGCTGTCACTCTACAACACAAAAATGATTGTAGCAGAAAAAAACTATGGCTTTTAATTAAAAAAAAATCAATGTAATGAATTTAAACTTACTGTTGGTTGACTCAATTGAAATTGCAACTGTGTTTACTGAACATAGTTGGAGAAATACCATCAAAGCATTTGATACTTTCATACAATATCCCTATCCAACCCTTACCTGTATTTACCTTGTCCAATTTGAGTTTTTGTTTTAAGAGCAGTTGGATTTTCCATAGCTTTTAAAATTTCAGTTATTAGATACTGTTTAAACACAGATCAACTGGCCAACTTTGAGTTGGCCTCATTGATTTAATTCCAAAGAAAGTCACTTTTCTTTTCTTTGACACTGACATGTATGTTGTGTGCTTATTCGCAAGTATACAACAGATTTATAATTTAAGAAAAACTGAAGAAAGGATTTAATCTGGTAGACGCATTTTCTTTCAGTCTTTTCTCTGTCAGTCTTATGTTTTTGTACTTGTCCTGGTAAATTGGTTTGCATAGCCACAAGCATGGTTTTTTTTTACCCTTGTGGCATCATGAGTCACACCAGCCCAATAAAGAGTCTCCTTTTTCCCTCTGTGTAATTACAATCAGTGTAGAAGTGAAGTCCTTTCTATTCATGCTCCCTTGTTCTTATTATGCATAAGCTGCCTCAGCTTTTGTGCTGCTGTATTACCTAATCTGCGCAGTCCTTGGCTGAATTACTTTGCAGGCATCAAGCATTGGTTTGACTCAAGCCCCCAAAAGGAAAATGTGGCTTTTAAGTTTAAAAGTTTTAAATTCAGTTTTTAACCATTAGGGATTCACATATGTGTGCTTTTATCAAATAAGCAGTTCTGTTGTGTTTTTATTGAAGCTGGAGTAATGACAAATGGAAACACGCTGACTGCTTCTTCAATTCGTTTAAGCTTTAAAAATTTATGAGAAAGGATTTATTGACAGTACATATTAAAAAAAGCAGAGTCTATCCTACAAGATATTTCTGCTATGTGCCGTTTTTAATGGAGCTGTGCAACACCTAACTACAATTGAGACCCATTAAGGCAGACTGATAAGGACCTAGGGATCCACTTTAGTCATTTACTGCATAGTGCCAAGTTCAACTCACTGGGCCCTTTATAGAGTACACCAACTGGGTAAACAAATTAATCGTCCAGCCATGGTTTCCCAGCACAACCATGCAGCCCAGGGCAATCATACGTCAGACAGAGTGATAGCGACTGTCTCCACCAGGAAATAGAAGGCATCTACTATTAAAGATAGGCAACCGCAGAGAAGCCCTTGGTTAGTGAAATTCATGCTTATTCCGCCTCTTAAGTGTGTTGCTGTGCTTCTGCCGGCTGTGGGAATAATGAAATAGAACACAGAAACATGCATCTGTCTAAAGAGGTTCTGGGCTTTGTTGTGGAAGCTGCCGTTGATGTATCAGATTAATAGGTTTGGGCACTAACGTATATGCAAATATCTTAATTAAAGCACAACAAGCCATCTAGTAGGCATGGGATAACACAGATTAGGGTTTATGAGTAACCTTAAGGAAAATTGTTATCTGCTGGAAACAGTTGCTTGTTTTAAAATCTGAAATACATATAACAGTACTGCTATTTTTTCTGGAATAAAATTTTGTATAAACATAGTTATACATACATTCATGCAGAGTAGATTATGAAAGAGCAACACACATCATAGGCCCTCTATCCACCCTGGAACCTATTGCCCACCATATAAGAAGGAAAGGTAATCATGTGTCTTTAAAGTCCTCAAGCCCTTAAGTTATATATGTCAGTTTCTCTTGGCCAGGTTGCTGTAGATTAGCATCATATTTAGGTTTGCCCTTGGTCTTTCTGTGTCCCTCCAGTTCAAAGGGATCATTATCTTGGAATATAAAAAGCTAAATAATAACTAGCATTCTTTTTTTGCAATCCCCTCAGACCCTTTATGAAAAATGTATCTTGGCAGAGTCTACGCTCCATCGGCGTGCCATATTTGATCAAACAAGAAATAAATGTTTTAGCCTTCTTCTAAACATTCTGGAAGAAATAATGTTATTTTTTTATCACATTTAACACAAACATCAAGAATATTTGGATTGAAATGGGTTTACAAGAGTAATACATATTGTACGGTTATTTTATTTTAAGGCGAGAAGGATAATGTTATAAAATTTGCAAAGCAGGCCTTTATTTTGATGATGCTGATAGCCTAGTGTCTCTATTGCCGAAAGTTGATTTAAGCATGGCAGTGATAAAGTTGTATAGAAGGCGATAAATGTACCTCCCTCCCAGTGGGGAGTTGATTTGACCAATAGACATGTTAACTGTAAAAGCTTAGGTAAGTGAATTTATATATTTATAAAGACCCTTAAATATAAACGTCACAAGTTTCTCCAAAGCAAAATATTACATTAAAGACATGAGTCAATGTGTGAAAATTAATGACCAAAGCTAAAATACAATAGAATAAAAGACAAAGTTAACCTACTCAAAGCCTCTTCAGCTGTATAAAAGGAAATATTTTGTGACATGTGGTCGGGGATTACACTTTGTAGTGTACCTTAATGATTTGGGCAGCCATATTTGTTTTACTGCCAGCTTAGAGGAGAAGCTTACTGTATGAAGGGTTGTCCATTTTAAAAGTTCATAATAGAACCCTAAATGTGTTCTATGTTGAACTTGGAGCCAGTGGTGAGTTATCACTAAAGGTGTCACGAGGAAGTGCTTAAAGGATGTTGCCAAAAGCATTGCGACTGCATCTTAAAAAAGTTACAGTCAATCCCCTGACATTTGACTGAGGCAAATAAAAATAGAAATACAATAATATAGTTATGCAGTAAGACTAATAAAAACATGAATAACCATATCCATCTGAGCACAAGTAAAACAGCATTCATTTTACTAATATTCTGACTGATACAGGAAGACATAACTTCATTACAAATTTGAGTCAAATTTTGATAGCTTCTTGTTTGCAGAAAGTGAGGCTTCTAAAAACATCTGTTTCACCAATGTTTAACTTGACAAATTTAATTTGTATAATCTTCAAACTGCTCTGCACGATAAACATCTAGGTGGAACTAAAGGGTAGAAAATTATTCAAGGTAGAAGATTATTAAAAGAACAGAAATGGGAGAAATATCTGAATGTAAAAGATGAAATAAAAAAAGCAACAATATCAGAAATTAAACGGGGCCAAGGACTGAACTCTGTGAACCTCCATGCTTAAAAGTAACAAAATATTTCATTTTGCAACTGAAGTGACAAATATTGATCAAACAAATCTAGAGATTTTCTAAGATTAACACAATCTAATGCACAATGTAAGTGGCTAAACTTAAATCTAGAATTATTTTGTTCTTCCATTAATTTCTTAAGGAAACTAAGCCTTTTTCTAAAACACGACATTTCGCAAAACATTTTTTTTCCATATCTGTGTGACATCGAAACAAAATTCACTGGAATCTTACCCTACATGATATCTTTTAAAATGGCTTTCTCTTTGATAAGTTGAAAAGTGAAGATGTTTTGCTCTTTTGAATCGTTGGCTATAAAAGGCTGACTGACAGCTTACAGCAAGTGGCGAGGGTGGACAAGTGTTTTCTTTCAACTGCAAGCACAGATTGCTGCATCTCGTTGAAAACACTTCAAACTCTTCTGTGGAAGACGTCCCACGTGGTTCCTGTCCCCAAGAAGTCAAAGCCATCTGACCCACAGGACTACAGACCAGTCACTCTCACATCTCATGTGATGAAGGTCATGGAGAGACTGGTCCTGGCCCAGCTGAGGCCTCAGGTGAGGACGCTTCTAGACCCCCTACAATTTGCCTACCAGCCCCATTTAGGAGTTGATGATGCTGTAATCTTCCTGCTGCAACGAGCCCATGTGCATCTGGATGGTGGAGGAGACACTGTGAGAATCACGTTCTTTGATTTCTCAAGTGCATTCAATACCATCCAGCCCCTGCTACTGGGTGAGAAGCTGCGGAAGATGGGTGTCCAAGATTCGATGATCTCCTGGGTTACTGACTACTTGACAGGCAGACCACAGGTTGTCCGTCTGGGCAGTGTCCTGTCTGATGTGGTGGTCAGTGACGTGGGAGCTCCACAGGGAACTGTGCTCTCTCCCTTCCTCTTCACCTTGTACACAACTGATTTCCGGTAGAACTCTGAGTCATGCCACCTACAGAAGTTTTCTGATGACTCAGCTGTTGTCGGGTGTATAAATAATGTAGAGGAGGGTACAGGACACTGGTGGACAACTTCGTGGAGTAGTCTGAGCATAATCACCTGAGGTTCAACATAAGTAAGACCAGAGAGATGGTGATTAACTTCAGGAGGAAGAAGACGACTTCACAGCCACTGAGGATCAAGGGGGAGGAGGTGGAGGAGTACAAATACCTGGGAGTAGTGATTGGCAACTGACTTGACTGGGCCTCTAACACTGATGCTGTGTGCAAGAAGGGGATGAGCAAACTTTATTTCCCATGGAAGCTAAGATCCTTCAATGTGTGCAGCTAAATGTTGGATACCTTTTATAAGGGTGTTGTTGCTCGTGCCATTTTCTTGCTGCTGTGTGTTGGGGAAGCAGCATCAGAGCCAGCGACTCGAACAGACTAAACAAAATATTCAGGAAAGCTGGCTCTGTACTTGGACTAAAACTAGAATCCCTGGAAACTGTGATGGAGAGGAGGACACTGAAGAAGCTATTGTCTATCATGGTCAACAAAGAGCACCCTCTATCCCACACAGTGGACAGACAGTGGAGCACCTTTCCACATAGACTGCTTCAGCTCCGCTGTCGAAAGGGACAGATACAAAAAATCTTTCCTGCCACATGCCATCTCACTGTACAATAAAACATAATTCTTTATTTGGGACTATCTTATCAGTTAAACTTGCACAACTGCATCTGTTGCACATTTGCTTTTTGTACATATAATTTAAAGCATTTTTACATCTTGCAGCATTTTTGTTTAATCTAATTTTTAATTAGATTACTACACCTTGTGTGTATGCTGCAACTGCAAAGTAAATTCCCTGCAGGGATGAATAAAGTACTTCTATTTTATTCTATTCAAATGGTAAGATGCAAGAACCTGTCATTTCGAAACCAAGACTCGGTAGAACCGCGGTGAAGCTTGAATCTTGGAGGCCGACCCATTTGAAGTGTTAGATGTCCTATTTATGGTTTGTTCGTAGACCCGCAAACGGCACACCAGCCCACACAGTGTCAGCCGCAATGAGAATATAGGCCAGACTGGTATAGTAATTACTAAAGTACAGTGATTTACAGGGTTAGAAAGGGCAACTGTGCGACATTCTGTTAGTGCGTGTGTGCGTGCGTGCGTGCGTGCGTTTCTGTGTATAGCTCCACATTACATCATAACGGACAGGAACAGTGGGTGACGCACAGCATCTAAAAATGGAAACCCATTACCTAAGGTTCAAACTAAGTTATAAAGTTGTTACTCTTGTACAGAGTGCATTTTCTCCAGCTTTCTGGTTTAAATTGCCTATTTTGAGACACTCTGAACACCTAAACCCAAATTCTGGCTTTAGAAAACTATATATCTATATTTTTTTTCTCCCCCCGTCAGTGTAGAAAATTGATTTTAATGAGATTTCAAGACATGTTTGCGTAAAACTAAGTAAGATAAAATCTTGCAAATAACTTATAACAATTTAAGTACTGTAATATTCATTTTCATTACCAATCTTTTTTTTTTTTTGTATTAGAAGCGATTTTGACTTTTCTTTTCCAGTCCACAACAGCTGTCAGAATTTGCACGTGTGTAGCAGTGATAGCCCCCCGAGTGGCACAGAAAAGGCTTAAAAACAACGTTTCTGAATCCCCTTCTTTGTTTGTCAGTTAGAGCCCTTTTGGTTTTTTCAACCTTGTTTTGAAGAGGTGGTTGCTCCGCAGGGAAAAGGTTATGTCATGTCTGTGCACCAGTCAGGCTCGAGCAACATGTTATTCCTGAATCTTGTGACAGCTGGGGGTTTGTTGCCTTTCGTTTCCAGTCAGTTTCAATTAAATTTGATCAGGTCCGTGAATGTGATGCAGGCTTGAAGAGTTTAAAATAAGATTTAGTTGTTACTGCTGAGCGTAATTATGTCATTTATCTCAGTCCTACAAATGTCAACTTTGAAACATGAGTTGTTTAATAAAGAGGCGTTTTGCCATCATGTGGAATTATGCATGACACTTCTATTTGAGGTAGTTCTTCACTTTTAAGCACAATTTTATATCCTCTGTGTGTTCACATGATTTCACACTACTGTAATGAAAATTTTGAATACAGCTCATGTTAACTGGATAATATCTACAAACAAGGCAAACAAGTAACACATATTTGTGAGAACCAGCATCCTATTTTCATAGTCTAGAAAATTTGGGCTTTAAATGCCTATTTTATATTCTAAGTGTTTAACACCAATCATTGCTTTCTGAGTGAAAGCATTAATCACTGGAGAGCAGAATGGCTTTTCTTTTGGCAGGGTTTCAGTGGTTTTATTCGGTAGCTTCAGTATCCCATAGAGATAATGTTGCAAAAAATAGAAATTGTACCAGTTCTAGATAATAGATAATTGACAATGACATGGCAGTGTCTCCACCTCTTTTGTGTATTTAATGTAGGTGTGTTGTGAACGTACATTGAGGTGAAGGCCCTTTAACTGGTCTAATATATTTTTGGCATACGGCTTGTGAATGAATGACACTGGAAATGTAATATTCTACCACAAATGAATCCAGGCAGTGCAGCACTGCACATGTTCATGCTGCAATGATAACTGCTGTTGCAGATATTTTACTGCTTCGAAGCAACGGGACTCAATGAATAGTAGAATTTGAGAAGTTCAGCGAAAACACATTTGATGAAACTTTTGGTTGATGTGATTTTAGTGTTTGATTTAGATAAAAAAAAAAAATTGTGAATAGTTTAAGAATTAAAGTAGCAGAAGAATGATTGTGATCTGTTATATCTGATTTTAAGAATTTATTTCTACAAATATTTGTTAATGTTTGTTAAAGCATTACCAAACACTTAAGATTATTTTAGAAATTAGTTCAATAGTTAGTGTTACTGCCTGGCTTGAAGGCACTTTTTGGTTTTAACCAAAATAAAACCAGAAGGTGATATGTTTGTTATCAGTTCAGTCAGATGTTTGGAAGGTATTTTGAATAAAACTCAAACTTAACCAGTAAACAAAGAGGTTTCTTGGGTGAACTCCCTACAATGCAGCTGAGTCACATCTGAAGAGCAGACAGGAGCAATCCATGCTCTGGTCCATGTCTTGCCACTAATTGCAGGTTCAAACCTAAAAAACAAAAACAGAAACAAACCCCCTAGGGTTGGTTTTGTCACACTCAGCCTCTGGGAAAGTTTTTACCTAATGTTTCGTTTGGGTTTGTTTTGTAGTGTTTTCCAGTAACCATAATGCACTGCTTTCTTTCCAGACAGATGGTGCTTGTGCAATAATGTCACTGTTATTCTTTATTTTCAGATCTTCAGAAGGTGTTGGCTGGTGTTTAAAAAGGCTTCAAGTAAAGGACCCAGGCGACTAGAAAAGTATCCCGATGAAAAGGCAGCCTACTTTAGAAGTTTCCACAAGGTAAACTTATCAACAGCATCTAATTTATTGAATCGATTTTAATTACACCTTTTTATGTATTTTATTGGTTTTATAATGCCTGCACCCTTTTATATCTGTCTTTACATTTTATTATTGGATGTGCAACTTAAAACAAACTTTAACCTCTTTCTTTTTTTTTTTTTTTTTGGTCCTCCTGTACGCACTCCTCAACTACAGTGTACACTGGTATGTGTGACATTATTGAATTGGTACTATTACATTTTGGAAATATGTTTGGATAATGTTCTGCTGTAGCTGTGACATTTTAACTTTTTCCATTATGTTACCCAGAAATTATGTACGTATGATAGAAACTTGTATTGTAATGATTAGGATTGGTTGATGTCAAGATCTAGGTGTAAGAAAGTATTTCTTTTAAAAGAAAATTTTAAAATGTTATTAGTATTTTATTATTATTATTATTTTTAATATGGTTATTAGTAATTTATGAAATAACAAATTTTTTTCGAGCCACAGAGAAACAGTCCAGCTCTTTTTTCCCCTCTAACGGTTAGAGGGGAAGTCTCTTTCTTGGTGTTAGAGTCTAACCCTAGGAAAGGCATTTTAGACGCCATCTCTGGTTGTCCGCCCCTTAACTTGAATGGACTTTGCTTTAAAGTTTTCTCAAAACTGATGTTGTTCCTGTTGCTTGTGCACCTTTGTTAAAATACAGTCATTTCCTTCCACTAAACTTTCCCATCTTATGCGGAATGCATTTCTTTTAGGCAAGGCAAGTTTATTTGTATAGCACATTTTCGTGTACAAGACAATTCAAAGTGCTTTACATAGGAAAGAAGATCAGAAAATGAAACAATAAAATCAGCTTTAAATTTAAAAGAAATAAAATTAAAATTAAATAATAATAATAGTAAAAATATTCTCAGTTGCTATATGCACACTTAAATAAGGCTGTTTTCAGCCTGGATTTAAACAACGGCAGAGTTGAAACCTGTCTCACCTCTACAGGAAGACTGTTCCAGATTTTAGGAGCATAAAACTGGAATGAAGCCTCCTCTTGTTTGGTCCTGACTCAGGGCCTCAGCAAGAGGCCACTACCTGTGGTTCTCAGAGTCCTGGCTGGTTCATATGGCTCTAACATGTCAGATATGTACTTTGGGGCTAAACCATGAAGAGATTTGTTCACAAGCAAGGCTGTTTTAAAGTCTATTATTTGAGTGATAGGAAGCCAATGCAGAGACTTGAGCACTGGACTAATGTGGTCATATTTCTTGGTTTTGGTCAGAACTCGAGCAGCAGCATTCTGGATGTTCTGAAGCTGTCTTAAGGCCCGTTTAGAAAGCCCAGTGAGAAGGCCGTTACAGTAGTCTAACCTGCTAGAGATAAAAGCATGGATAAGTCTTTCTAGGTCTGGTTTAGAGACTATTTCTCTGATTCTGGCAATGTTTTTAAGATGGTAAAAGGCTGCTGATGTTACTGATTTAATGTGGCTGTTGAAGTTCAGGTCAGAATCGAGTATTACTCCCAAGATTTCTGACCTGATGTTTAGGTTCGAGAGAGCGTCAGAAGGTAACTTATGAGACTTTCTCTTTGTTTCTGTGGGCCACAGACAATGATTTCAGTTTTGTCTGAGTTTAACTGGAGGAAGTTGTTCGGCATCCACAGACGGATCTGTTCAATACAGTGACACAATAAATCAACAGGCCCATGTTCTCCTGCTGTCAGCGACACGTAGATCTGAGTGTCATCAGCATAGTGGTGGTAGGACACATCATGGCTTTGTATTAGCTGGCCCAATGGAAGCATGTACAGATTGAATAAAAGGGGTCACAGGATCGACCCCTGGGGAACCCCACAGGTTACACCCATTCGGTCGGAGATGCAGTTCCCAATTTGAACAAAGTAACACCTGTCCTCAAGGTAGGACTTGAACCAGTTTAGAGCCATACCAGTGATTCCCACCTAGTCTTTTAACCTCTGTAATAAAATCACATGGTCAACTGTATCAAAGGCGGCGGTCAGGTCCAGCAGAACTAGGAGAGAGACTTTGCCTGTATCTGAGTTTAGGCGGATGCCGTTTGTCTCCTTGATCAGAGCTGTCTCAGTGCTGTGGTGGGGCCTAAAGCCTGACTGGAAAGCATCAAACACATTGTTAGACAAGAGAAAGTCACTCAGCTGTTGGTATACAAATTTTTCCAGCACTTTTCCTAAGAATGGTAGGTTTGATATGGACCGATAGTTGTTCAGTACTGTGGCATCCAGACTGTTTTTCTTTAGGAGAGGCTTAATAACAGCAGTTTTCAAGGCCTTTGGGAATATTCCAGTCTGAAGTGAGATATTGACTAACTGAGCGAGATGTGGAAGCAAACTGCTCAGCACAGACTTTAGGAATCTAGTGGGTAACTCATCCAGGCAGCAAGTAGATGGAGTCAGGCTGCAGATCATCTCTTCAACTGTTTTATCTGAGACAGGTGTGAAGTGTGTCAGCTCCAAATGTCTAACTGGGGGTAGAGGAGCTATGTCTGTCGTGGAAACAATTGCATTTTTAATGCCTTGAACTTTGTCATTAAAGAATACTGCAAACTCCTGACATTTAGATGTAGAAATCAGTTCCAAGGGGATCAAGACTGGAGTGTTCCACTCATCTTCTAAAGGGGGTTCTGATGAAACAAATTTATTCATAACTTATTTTTAATTTATTGCGATGCAGATGGACTGAAGGTAAGACAATAAATCAATTTGAATTTATTTTACTCTAAAAATAGGACTATTAGTTTTGCATTAGGCATTAAAGTGGTATTACCCTTTTCATAAATCATAGTATTGTGCTTATATTGGACCAAACAAATGTATATAACAAAAATACTAATAAACTTCTAGACTATTAATTTCAATTGAAATAAAAAGCTCATTTAAATATTGGTTAAATTATTTATTAGTAATTCAATAAAACATGTCTTTATTGTGAAATAAAACAGACTTGGCTATACAATGAAAATATTTACCCAGGTGAGCATATAAAAAAAAAAAAAAAAAAAGCACATCAGGATTATTAATGGCACATATGGCTGTTCTTAGCTTCTGTATGGCTCTGTAAATTTCTCAGTTGAAATAATTAGCTGTATCTTTAACAACTATCCTATAAAGTATTCTTAGTAGGGATTTATAAGCATATAAAAAAACACACAACGTTAATCATACTGTCTAGAGTTATATGCTTTCTTATTGATAATTTTTGGAATGGTGTACAAACCATAATTCATTGAGCTTGGACATTAAAAGTCTACAGCTTTGGTTGGAGTGGTGAGGTCTATAATGCTGATGTTGCTGATACGTGTCATCCATTCAATATTCGGGAAGCTACATCATGTAGCAATTATATAGCCATGAAATTAGGTATTGATATTCTGCAAAGTATGATCTTTATTGATTTTTAAATGCTGACCTTTTGTTCATTGCTATCATTAGATAACCATCTTTATTTCGGTCTTTGTTAATGTCATCAGTTTTCTCTTCCTTGCAGCATGCTGTGGGTACAGGTGGTACTAATAGGAGGTTGAATGCTGATGCCTCTCTTTCCACTTCATCTCCTCAAGTAGAGAGAGCTCCTTAGGCAGCTGCTTCTGGTGAAAGTCTAAATGCCTCTGATATACACATGGAGAGCGTAATTACCAGGCAACAGCCAAGAGTTTCATTTTGTAATTTGGCAAACAGCAGAAATTAATTAGCGTTGAGTGATAATATCAACTGAGGCCTCCATGCCAACAAATGAGTAACATTTAAATTTAAGATTAGTTATCTTTGGAAAACACAACAGATTATTTTCTTAAAATTGAGCAACAATGATTTATTAGTCACGCGTAACCGTCTGCATGTCTGTATGTATTGAGGGATGGATGGATGGATGGATGGATGGATGGATGATTGGATGGGTGAGTGGATGGATGGATGGATGGATGGATAGATAGATAGATAGATAGATAGATAGATAGATAGATAGATAGATAGATAGATAGATAGATAGATAGATAGATAGATAGATGGATGGACGCTTCTTTTGCATTTCCTGGTATTGCTTTAGAAATGCCATGATCTCCTAGACCTAAAGTATAATTTTGTTCAACATGTTTCCTTTAATCAGATACACAAAATATCTGGAACAACTCATTTAAGTAAGATGTTAAGATAGTAGTGAACCTAAACCATTATTAAACCAACATTTGCTTTCTTCCTCCTTTTAAAAAGGACTATTTCATCACTAAATGATCCCATTGTTGCCCTATTACACCGTCCCTTCTAGTAAATTACCCGTAGCATGTAAAAATACTTTTTCGACCCAAAAGCAAGATTGATCTGGTTATTGATGTTGTACACAACTTGTGTTTCATGGAGCACTATGCTGTTTTAAGTGTGTGATAAAAGAAGCGTTGTTTTCATACTTGCATTACAGTTTCTGTTCATTGATATCATGCAAACTTTTAAGGTGCATTTTATGATTTTTTTTTTCTTGTCCTCTAGGCATTTTTTTTCTCCCTTTGGAAAATAGCAGTCCTCTGTAAAATCTTTCTCTCCACACCTCCTAAGCCCCTTAGAACGCACCAATTATGATTCATTTTCTCTGTAAGTGGAGATAATTTTAAAGGAACATGAACAATATTTTATCCTAATGAGTGGCGATAAGGGGAGATAATAGAAGATTGCGAAGTAAACTTTGTGGCTGCAGTTCGACAGGCAATTTAGTCCTTTCTTCTTTCTTGTGATAATGAGGCGAAATCGTGAGGTTCACTTTTGTTCCTATATGTATCTATCAATGTAGGCACAAATCAGATTGATGTTTTGATAAATTTTCTAAGCGATTTTTGCTGCCATAGTATCAGTTAGGACTTGTGAATAAGGCTAATTCCTGCCTACTACATCATGTTGTCACATGAACCAACCTGTGTGGCAGTAAAATGGCCCCACTCTCAGAGACTTCGCGGACACCCACTCTGTACTGAGCGATGGGCGTGCATATGCACCACTGAACCTCGTAATGCATTGCCACCAAGATCTAGAAAGGTCCCGTCTGAGGGCTTTATTCAATGCTGCAGTGCTTTGGGTGGGAAATAGGCTGCACTGGTGGCTGATTTACACAATCAACACAAAGGGGATTAGATTTTTTTTCTTTCTTTCTTCTTTCTCTTTCCTTCTGCAGCATCCTCCCTCTGCAGATCACTGGTCCATGCTGTGAGAAGGATAATGCATATTTTTGGAAAAGATTTTAGCTTTAGTTGTTTTTGAGACATGCATCTATTGTGCCCCTCTGAGCTATGGTTTGAGGCAGCTAATGCAAAAAATCTTGAGCTTTGAATAGAGTCTCTGCCTTAAAGCCAAGTATTTAGACATAATCAAAATAAAAGATACCAAAAAGGGTGAAAATATTTCCATATATCAATATAATATATCCAACCTGTAATAATCCAAAAACACATTGCCATAGTTAAAACAGGCATATTTGTTACATTTTAAGATGCATAACTCAGGTGCTTTCTAATAACTTAACCCTGGTATATACTACAAGTCTAATATTAGTTCTTTGAAAGACATCCTATGAAAGATGAGAGTTGAGGAAGAAATATAAGGATGTCATGGTTTACCTTACTAAAACCAGAAAGACTAATATTGCAGAATCAACAACAAAATATAAAATATAATTTAAAACTTGTAAAGGAGCCATCTCACTGCTATTGTGTATGTGTTCCTTTCATTTTATTCTCTTTTAGGGCATGAATATAAGCTATTGTTATTCAGAGGCTATCTATATGACATACATACAGACTACTGCTACAAAAATTATGCAGCAATTGCCCAAGAAAGAAATTACTCAATCTGATGTTGGACTGTGTAGACTCCCTATCCGCACTGATCGAGAGGTGTGGACGATGAGGTTAGCATGCTAAATGCTTAAAGGGGCTGACACTCCTGTCTTGGTGGCCTTGTTTTTAAATTGACCTACACAGTTAATGCTAAACTTTTTCCATTACTGTGCAGTAGTTTATTCCTTTATTCTACAATATTGTGTTTATCTTTGTACAAACCTACTTCTATTCTATTCTATCCTATTTGATCCTAAGTAAATTCCCCAGCCCTATATATATATGAATACAAATGTCTTACATTGACATTTGGGGAAAAATATTTAACAATTTAAACAATTTAATGACTTTTAAGTAATTATTATTATTTAATAATATTAGTAATTTGGTTCAAGCAATTAATAACCGCATTACATGTTCTAACATTCTAGCCAGCGCTGGTAACATATATTTACTTGCGCTCTCTCTTTCACTGTCTTTGCCTGCTAATAAACGACGGTTGGTCAATCTGAGGACAAAGGTTTAATTTGATTTGATGCATCTTAACCTGTTATGCCCTAATTAGCCAGTACCGGGTCTGGGTTTAAATGTATGTTTCCTCCAACCTTTTCTCTTCTACTTTCTCTAAGTTACATGTAGACATAACCAGTATCAACAGAAAACTCTGACTTCTGGCTAAAAGCTGATTAAAGGCATTTCTAACAGCAAACACCAAAAACAGTTTAAACTGCAAGCAGTTTGCTTTCAGAATTACATCGCCACAAATTAGGGGACATACATGCCCAAAATTTCTCGTCTAAATTATATTTTTACATAATAAATGCCTAAATCTATCTCTCTCTTTTTTCACCTACAAAATACACTTTTTAATGGTTTTATTAAAAAAAATACAAATGGTTGTGTTTCCACACCACTGCTCTGTAATCATCTGTTTACCTTACCTGCATCAATCTTGGCACAGGTATTGCATATTGGTGCATATATGGTTCATTAAGTTTGTAACCTTATGCTTGTTATTTCCAGAGGTTGTGTATAATGTAAAGAAATATTCAAGCAAGGAAAAATAAATAAAATTTTACTTTTATCCTTATTTATTTTATTCTGTCTTAATTGTTTTAAAAACGATTGCAGCTGCTCCGATATTTACACTTCTAATAGAAGCTCCAAGTGTTTGCTTTATTTCAAAACCAAGACTTTTGAAAAACGGGTTGCGGTTGCTGATTAGACTTGGGCATGACATTTCAAGTAACATTTTTACAACAATACCAATAAACAGGATTATTATTTTATTTGTTTTAAAAGAATAAGATTTTGCTATATATTGGTGGGATTCAGCCTTGGGTTGTTGTTTTTTTCTATTCAGCTGACATTGAAATCTTACAGCCCCAAAACACCCAGTAGGATGCTGCTGCACAACATTAATCATTCTGGAGGTTATCCAAGAGACAGACTTGAGGTCGCTTTAGATAGGCCAGTTCACTTGAAATGCGTGTTTCTGAACTGCAGGTAAAAGCTGGAGAAGTACTGCAGGCACAGAGGCAGCATGCAAAGTCAGTCACTCATACTGTGATTTTAAACATGACTTCAGAGTTTGACCGTTGTGTACTAATCATTAATGATTTTAATATGTGACATTTTTTAATTGATTTGGGTTTTTAAAAGGCTATTGTGCAGTTTTTATAGAGCCTAAAAAGCTATAAAAGCCGAGCTGTAAAAATTCAAACAACAAACAAAATGTTAAAATGAGTTTAAGGATTAATTACAGGAAATAGTGATTTCCTAAATTAACTTTTATTTGAAATACAAAAGGCTTCACTTGTTTTTTAACATAATACATAGGTATCTTGGGTTGATCCTGCTGCAAAACCTCACTTATCTAAATTAAACCCCTAAAATAGCCAACTGTATATTTCAAACAAAGTTGTCATCATCTAACCCAAACTGTCCCATTTGGATGAAAATAAATTGCTTACAGGAATAACCCAAGAACAACCAAAACCTTGTTTAATCAACCATGAAATCCTAGTACATTTGTGTCGCTTCCCACATTGAGTGAAGCCTGATCAAATGAAGTAATTAAGATAAAAGCACTGCTCCAAAATTAAACTGTTTAAGCTCATTCATTATTTTTTGGAAGTACAGTATGATTGGAGGATTCAATGTAAAACAAATACCTCAAATCCACAGGTGTACAATTGAAAACTGGACCCAACTAGTGTGGCAGTAGTATGAGATAAATTTTGTGCCACTAGGAATTAAAAATTGATTTTTTTATATCTAAATGTGAATCATTTATTTTGAACCTGAATTGATCATTTTGAATAATTGATTTTAAAATTTGAATCTGAATAGACTAATCTGAAATTGAATCTGTTGGTTTGAATGTGTATGACAATAAAATCAAAACTGTATTTAATTTTATTGAAAAATTGAGCTCCTTAATTCATTCTCACTTTTCAGTTTCACTTCTCTCCATTCAGATTCAGTTTTTCAATTCAATTTTTTGTGCCACACATCCGGGGCCTGGCGTCGGGCAAAACTAGTAGAACGCAGATGGCAACAATTTGCGTTTACGTTCAATTTCAGACTAGTCTATTCAGATTCAGATTTTAAAAGCAATTATACAAAATGATCAATTCAGGTTCAAAATGAATGATTCCCATTCGGATATAAAACACTCAATTTGAATTCGTAGTGGCACAAAATGTATCCCATACAGTAGAACCAAACAAATCTAGACTGGTTTTGAAATGAATGAAGCATTCAGGCTAGAATTTAGGCTAATGCACAAATTTATTTTGTTTAAAAATTGTTGGAGGTGTTGTATTACTATTTTACCACATAAATTCAGTTTAAAAAATACTTTATTTTTTGCAATGAAATGTTGTTGAAATGCTTATTATTGAAGCTTATTCAAAGGTTTATTGTAGATGCTGATGGCTGTGTGCAGGAAGGATCTGTTGTGGTGGTATAATTTACAGCATAGCCTCTGACTGAATACGGTCTATTTTTGTATAATAGTATGATCAGGGTTGTCCATATTTTTCTTAATTCTCACTTGAGTCCTCTTTTGCCCCATCTTCTTCAGTAGTGCCCAGAGCAGAACCAGCCTTCTTTAACAGGCTGCATTACCTTTTTAAGAATAGTCCAAGTACATCTTCAAAAGCATAAAATGCATTCTTAGTTTAAACTGAACTGTAAAAACACTTATTACATGTGGAATAGCCAAAACATGCATAGCTGGAGGACAACCAAAACACTAAGAGGCATTTGAAAATCCTCCCTCTGGACCTGAATGTTGAGCATAGGTTACCTAACTGTAGAGAGAAATTCATTATGTGTCACCCCATCGAACAAAGAAATCTGTAGTCCAAATACGGTGTGTGTGCAATAAGGTCTTTAACCTTTAACAGTCAAGCTTTACTGTTTGGGCAATGAGCCCAGCTAATTCATTTGTAACAGTTTGGCAAGGGGCCTATAGTTAGAACACAATAGACTACATTAATGTAATGGGCCTTATCTGCTGGAGACAGGGAATCGCAGGGAGGCTGTTGAATGAAATGGCCTGTGAATGCTGGTGATATTAAATAAAAAGTTATCTTCCTTTTTTTTTCATTCACTCTAAGCCACCTGCTAAAGTGATTCAGATTTTTATGATTGGTTTCCTGTACATTAACTGCGGGAGCATTTTTAAGGAGACACAAAGCAATGGGTGTTTGGGGTAAACGGCGAGTCTCATGCTTTTCAGTTGATCTGACAAATGAGTCATTAAAATTGTTTACCACGATCACCTCTTCAGTTTAAGTTAACAGCTCTACACCATCGTCAATAAGTGCTGCTGCACTCTTCAGCAAAGCTGCAGAGGATACCAATTAAGCTGTGCTGTTATCGCTGCAGTGCTCATTCATGTGCTGCTGCCATTCTCTCCGACTTTTTGTAGATCACCGAGCTCCATAACATCAAGAACATCACGCGGATGCCACGGGACACTAAGAAGCACGCTGTTGCGATCATCTTCTGTGATGACACCTCTAAGACGTTTGCCTGTGACTCAGGTAAGTGTCCCTCTTTCTAGATGTTAAAATCTAATTAGTCTCTTTCAACCACAGCAGGAGGAAAGACGTAGAGGAGTTTTTTTATTATTATTATTTTTTTTTTTTTGTTTTTCCTGCTGAAGACGTGTTCTGTTATGATGTGGTTGGTAAAAAAAAAAAAATTATAAAAATGTGGAGGTAAAATTAAGCATGTCGGGTCAAAACAGAGAGAGAAGTAGAAGTGATAGAGACTGTAGTGAATCTCGGTTTAGCCAAGTGAGGTTCATTTACCGCTTTGTTAAGGGGAGGGCGGATGATTTTGAAATATTGATTTTCATTGTGCAGGTATGAAAACCAATATTGGGCATAATTCGTTCTGTTTTTCAAGCCAATTTTGCGCTGTAGCAAAATAAATCACCTGTAATACGTGGCTGGGAAGCCAAAGAAGCAACAGTCCTTCCCCCAGCAAGTTGAACTGCAGCTTTTTTTAAGTCTAACGCTGCAAAATTAAAATTTAGTTTATCAAGCTATTTGTAATGAACAGGAATAACTATGGGGCAACTAAGCTGATGTGTCTGCATATTTTGGTTACATAACACTCACACACACTGGGGATGGGGAAAATCTTTTGTTCCATGATTTCTTACTCCTGTTTGCTTAATCCTCCTAAACTTCTTTAGACAAATTACCTAAAACTGTAACATGATTCAATTCCACTGTCTAATTCCAGCTTTTAGGGCAGCATCTGTTTAGATTTGCTGTTGGTTTTCGCTTAAAATTAAACTAGGAGATGCTTATCCCAGTTCTACAAAGAAGGTAAATTATTTTTCTTTTTTTTTTTTCTTGTTGCATATTGTACTCAGCTCTGTTTTGACTGCATTTATGTTCCAATAAGATCAAAATCTTACTTCTGTAGTTCTTTAAAATCTCCATTTATTGTAGAATCCTATTAATTTATACATTGTATGGCTTTCTTCTTGTACCCTTTAAACACCATAATTGACCTGTGTTCTCTTGATATTAGAAGCACAGAAGTGACGTCCAACCAATGTAACCAAAGGCTCAGCATTGTTGAGGTGGTGGGGTTTTGGTGGTTATGTTAGCTGTGTTGAATGTAAACATTTTTTCTTCCAGTTGGTTCTGAAGGGAGAGTTCCAAGTTAAAGTAATTACCGAAACCACTAATGTCCACTGTTGGCTACAGTGGAGGCCCCGTGATGCTGTGGGCTGGTTTCTTATCCAAGGATATCTTGGGAATGTTTAAACTTTTTAGGGCTGCTTTTTATAAGCTTGTATGTTAAAAGCATGCTCAGCTCAATTTGTTTTTTTAGGTCTTGAACCCTCTCTTAGTTAAACAATGATTGTTTTATTTATTTTTTACTTAAGGTATAAGACCACACTTGGTTTGGATCACTGCCACTGCATCTCACTAAAGCAATTTCATCTTCAACTTACTGTAACTACTATGTATTAGTAGTTAGGTTGAATATGTTTTTATAGCTGTTAGGGTTGTGTGCAATAGGAAATAATCTTAAACTGTTTTTGACAGCTTATCTAAATTCACAAATCTCAAACCTACTAATTATATGATGTTTCAATTATTATCACAGAAATAATCTACACATATTCTTAACAAGACTTCTTAGAGCCTGGGTTTGGTGCATTCACTAACTGTGAAAATGTTGTCAGGCTGGTTAAGCTGAAAATCAGAATGATTTTTTTCCCCACAGCCTTGACATCCATATTCATCCATTTTCTATACACCCTTGTCCCTATTGGGGTGGGGTGGGTCTGCTGGTGCCTATCTCCAGCTTACAACGGGCGAGAGGCAGGGGTAAACCCTGGACAGGTCGCCAGTCCATTGCAGGGCAACACAGAGACATACAGGACAAACAACCACTCATACCTAAGGACAATTTAGAGGTTTAGAGTGCCCAATCAGCCTAACAGCCATGTTTTTGGACTGTGGGAGGAAGCCATATTACCAGGAGAGAACCCACGCATGCACAAGGAGAACATGCAAACTCCAAGGTTGAATTGAACCCAGAGCCTTATTGCTGCATGGCAACAGTGTTTCCCACTGCACCACTGTGCAGCCCCAACCTTAACATATTGAAATTCAATTTTAAACCTTTCTTGTATAAGTACTCACATTTTATAGGTTTTTAATTTAGCCTGTCACCTTGCAATATCAGATGGGTTCCTATGTTATGATGATGAAAACTTTCAAGAATTGTGCTTTTATCTAAAGACATCCTTCCTTGGTGTAGCAGTTATGAAGATCTCCTATCATGTTACTTTTACAACACAAAACCTTTAGCGCGTCCTCCCAAGCAGAGTGCTGTCAACAAGGCCCAGAATGAAGCGAGCTGGAACAAAAATATATAATAATCGTGCATTTTTGACAGCTCGGGGTGCATCTGTCAAATATTTACATAAAGAAAGATGAGAGTGTGACCTTGAGTTATCACTACTATTGAGAATGTCAGCTCCTTAAAATCCACTGAGGAGTTCCCTTAGACAGATATGAATGCAAGTAGATACACATATTGTATTTCTCTGTATAATGACAGCCACCGCTGAAAATGTAATGTATATTGATTTTTGCAGGCTTGACTCTAGCTTTCTGTATGTATGTAAACACTCATTTATACAAAATGCCACGCCGTTTTTTTTACCCCTTCTCTCACCTTTACACGCATACATAGAGACGTCTTCCTGCCGCATCTCCTGATGCGCTGCTCCCAGAGTAGCTTGGTTGCCGTTGTGCTGATGAAGTGTTTGTTTGGCTGATTTTCCACTCAGGGACCTTAAGAAGTGGAGTTTAGAAACACTTAAAGGCCGTAGCAAAGGGAATTAATGAAAGCATGAGGAAAGAGCTGAGTTACTGGAGCTGCTGCATTTGTGCTTTTATTAGTTTGTCTGTTTGTGTGTTTGTGTGTGTGTGTGTGAATAAAGTGCTTCAAATAGCAGCCGACCTAACCTTAACCCTTTTGTCCAATCTACATTTTCCAGTTGATCTGACAAAGGGCTTGTTACATAATGCCATCATTTACACCAGAGACTCTCCAGTGATCGAAAAACCTCTCAAATTTGTTGCATAAGCTTTTGATGAGTATTGGTTAACAAAAACAGAAAACAGCTCAGTACTCTTAATTTGAATGAGAGATTTTTCTGCCTGAGAAACCATTGTTCCTGTACCTCACCAATGTACTTATATCTATTGGAACTTACCTCATTTAAATATTTCAACCTCAAATGTATATGGTTTACATTGGATACACAATCAGGATACAAAAGGTATTTGTAATTCAGCACCCCAAGTCCATATTTTTTAAAGCCAATTTCTGTTTTCGATATAGCATCCCTAGAAACTTTGCACATCTGCCTCACAAACAGTTTCCAATTTCAAATGCTGAATACTGCTCACTAATGCTGGCACTCAGAGTTTTTGAGAGATCAGCCTCCATCTTCCCCAACACCCTCCTAAAGCCTTATACCACTGTCCGCCCGCTCCGTTCCTCATTCAGTATCTCTCACCCTGAGAGCTCTAAATGTACTTTTTTTTTACTTCCTGATAGTATATAGCACTCACTATATGATACTTGTGTTATCTGTGTTTTAATTGAATTTTTTTATGTTCATGACAAATCCTTAAGGTTAAATCCTCTGCCAGGATACTACAGGTAACTTATAATATGTAAATTGTATCATATTTTACTGTTTAATCCTCTTTTGTAAGTGGCTTTGCATAAAAGCTTGTGCTAGATGCATAAATTCTCCCTACTGAACTATGGATTAGGTATGCTGTTATCACAGAAATTGCAACTGTGGAAAGCCGTTGAGGAATCAGACACATACATTTTGAGACTAGATTGTTGGACATTTTCTATCAAGCCTGACTTTATGTTTAGCATAAATGTGGTCCTGATCTTAATATTTTGTTCCCCCCATTGTACAGATGTTGCTTCTTTTTTTTTATATTTGCAGAATTTCTTTATGAGAATTCCTTCCAGGGATCCATGTTTTGTGTGAAAGCACCCTGAGGGGACAAGTCGTTATGATCTTTCTGAGTTTTATTAAATCCATGCAGTCTTACACGTAACGGCTGTGTGCAGAGCTGGATGCCGAGGAATGGTGCAAGCTGCTGTGCGTGGAGTGCCTGGGTACCCGTCTCAACGACATAAGCCTGGGAGAGCCAGACCTGTTAGCAGCAGGAGTGCAGCGGGAGCAGAACGGTGAGTGCCCAATTAGTCCCTGCTAACGCACACAGCTATTCGGGGTCAATCCTTCTCAATCAGCCCTCCTCCAAGCACTTATCTGTTGCACATTGGGCCTGTTTGCGTTAAAACAGCCAAGACTTCATAGGGTTAGGGGAGTGGAACGGACAATGTCCAATTAAGCTCCGCTAATAAGGGCCATTTTTGTCAATATTTGATTTCTACTCCCCTGTTAGAGTGTTTTGTTGTATGAGCTCACTATCCTTAGCTTTGGGCTTCACAGGTTCGTTTTGATGTGGACTGTTAAAGGAATCCTGTGTGTGTGTGTGTGTGTGTGTGTGTGTGTGTGTGTGTGTGTGTGTGTGTGTGTGTGTGTGTGTGTGTGTGTGTGTGTGTGTGTGTGTGTGTGTGTGTGTGTGTGTGTGTGTGTGTGTGTGTGTGTGTGTGTGTGTGTGTGTGTGTGTGTGGGTGTGTGTTTGTGTGTGTGTGT
>JAVLVB010001131.1:2190798-2226146 GCA_032876305.1 Orestias chungarensis
GGGGGCAGCTTGCATTCATGGCTCTCTCTGTAACCCTAACCATCAACCATGCCTATTTGTAAATGAGCAATCTGAGAGTGAGCGTGATCAAATTGTCCCTGTGTGTTTGTGTTTTCTGGCGCAGGATGTGTGACACAGGAGAGGGTTTGTTTACGTTCCAGACCCGGGAGGGCGAGATGATCTACCAGCGGGTCCACTCGGCCACACTGGCCATCGCCCAACAGCATGAGAGGATGATAGAAGAGATGGAGAAGAGCTCCCAGGTATATCTGCATGTTTTGGCTCCTTTAATCTCTTATCGACTGCTGCACATGCTACTGTGGTTGTGTTTTGCTGCGCGAGCATTTTAGAACTATTTCTCATCCTTTACATCGGATTCCTCACAACGGTCACAGAGAAACACAGAGAATCTGTATAAAATCTGCATATGGCTTGATTTTCTTTTTATATTTCAGAATTGTATTTTATAGACACACAAAGTTACAAAGTCTTATTTTTTTTCTGAATCATGTCTGGGATCAGATGCTTTTACACATCACAGAATGTTGGACCTCTCTCCCTCCTTTCCTCACAACAGTCCTTCCCTTCGTCCGTATATTACATTATCTACTTCTTTTGTTTATCTAGCCTCGCCTTGTCTCTGATGAGACTTGACCATATGGCTGTGCTCCTGGACCCCGCAATTTAGTGAACATTTCCAAAAGCAGCTAATGTCAGTAACAGGCATCGCAATTTCTTAGTATCAGAATATTTTAGATGAGCGACTAGTTTCTGGATTATAGAGTTCCTTGAGCAAATGTTTATAGCCCTTTTCCACAGTTGGTCATGTTAAAAAGGCAAACTTTAGTGTTTTTTTTAATTTAGATTTAAAGTAACCGACACAAAGTAGAGCGTAACATGTTGTGCATAAATGGGAGGAGAAAGGTAAAATAAAATGAATGAAAACTGGATTTGCATCCCTCAAAGGCAGAGATGCAGCCAACTTCGGAGGTACTGCAAATTACTTTAGGCAGACCTGTTAGTTATGCACTCTGAAAATCTTAGGCTGAGGAGTTTAGCCGAAAAAAAGTGCTAAAAATATCAATCCTTTGATTGACAAGTCTTGCGGAGACATGCTTAAACAGTCTTGTAGCTTTAATAGCTTTACCAAGGAAATGGGTTTTTAAAAAAGCACCGCACTTTTAAGATTAAGGTTTTTTTGTTTTTCTACCATAATGGATCATCTGATTCACAATTGTGAACTACAGTGTTTTGGTCTATTACATAAAGTCCCAATAAAACGCATTAAAGTGGGCAACTATGACATGACAAAATCTGCAGGAGTTTAAGGCACATAATGTATTTTACGAGGCAGTAAAAGCAAGGATTTGAAGTTGGAAACATGAAATCAAATACACACGGAAAGAGGTAAAAAACATCATAATCCCAAATGAAAACCTGTCTTATCCATCAAACAGCTCCTCAGCCTGGAGATATGCCACTCACTCTTCAGTATCGCTACTATTCGAAACCTTTTCATATATTGACAAATGCAGATCTGTGTTTTTTTTCCCCCCAAAAGTGACTGAAAAGTGAGATGCACTACTTTTCTACTTTTTGACTCTGTTTGTTTCAGTTTCACTCCAGGGAGACATTAACCAAGTCCGTCTCCCTGCCACGCAGTGCCTACTGGCAGCATATCACTCGCCAGACCAGTGTGGGGGATCTCTACAGTTATCAAGGTACGGTGGAGAATGTAATAATTATCAAACTCGCTGTGTAGTTCTTAGACTTTTGCTTGAATTACACCGAGATCAAGATTATTGCAAACATGGCTAATGAGGATTTTTACAATAACTGACATTTAGCTGTACTCATCATGGTACATGTGCAGAGAGTGTAATGCATGTAAAAATATTATTCATAGTTATTGGATTTCCAGAGTTTTGTTTTACATTTTAAACAGATTTATTGCTATGATATAGTATGTGATATGTGCATATCTGTTTATTTTTGCTTATGGCTTGCATCTAATGAAAACCAAAGATTTGTCTATAAATATGTAACAGTATTAGATAAAAACAGATGCAATTTCGACCAAAAGAGAAGTATATCCAAGTGTATCGATACACTATCTGCAGCAACATTTAACTCCTTGTAAGTGTGCCCCAAAAATTTTAAAGGAGGTTTCTCTTTTGCTTGGGCACCATTTTCAGCCACATGTTTCCTGTTTGCTCCTCTTTCCCCTTAATGTGCTTAGACCAGATCTCTGAGCATTCATCGTCTCGATCTTTTGTTGCTTACTCTTTTTGTGGACGGTGGCGATCAGATTCTGCTGGGACAGCCGCCGAGTCCGGATTCTACCTTTTGATCACGCTGACCAGTGATTTATGTTGACGTAAATAAACACATTGTGGGCCTTTAAAACCTCTTCAGAAATCAAAAAAAAAAAAAGATGAAGTTTTGATGATAGTGTACATGGTAAAAGATATTAAAGAAAGTTTTACTTTTAAGTAAATAAAACCAATATATTTGGCTTGTGTTGTCTGTATAACCCTGTTTATTTACATGTTACCATAGCCCATAGCGTTTATAGTGAAGTAATTGACCCTCTACTCCTGTTATTTTATGTTTCTTAATCTAAATTGATTGGAAACCATTGGTGTAGGTGTTAACTTGACCTTTTCAAGGAATCAAGGAATCTTAAAATTTTTTAAAGGTCCTTTATGTAATATCCTTTTTTTTTTCAGAAAATTTGGGTTTTCATTGGCTGGTAACCAAAGAAAGTATCAAAAGTGGTCATTTGTTTACGAAAACCTTACAGGTCATGTGAACAAATACTCAAAATCAGTTACCAAGGAGACACAACACTGTTTCACAGTATTTTTTATGGATTGTTTCTCAAAAGCTTCCAGGTAATATGACCAAAAAAGGCTAAATCAATGCCCAGTTGTGTTACTAAACTAGACCAATGAAACATCTAAAATGGCCTACAGTTTTTAACAACTTCTGCACAATCCGCAATTTTTTAATTCATGCTTTAAACAGAAAATATGGATGTAGACCCATTAAGATGTTCTAGTGTAATCCACAAACACAAATAAAACAATAAAAAGTTTCATGAGGTAGAAGAAAGATATATTTTTACTTTATTTTTGTTAAGTGAGTCTCCCTCTGTGCGTCAAAGAACACGCATGTAAAAAATACTTCAAGGAGAACATGTAAAATTCTGCAGTTGAGAAGGTAAGAATTTTTGCACACCCCTGTATGTTGCGGACTTCAGTTCTTCTGCTAACTGCTTGGGACAAAGCCTTCATTACATGGGCAAAGCACAGATCCAACACCTTGCGGTTAGTTTTTCTGACACTGTGTTAACGACTCTGGCAAGATAGACTGAAATTTACACCTTGTTAAACAATAAAAGCAAGCTGTTAAGGGCCTAACTGTGATCATTACAATATGTTCTACTTGTGTTTTTTTGTGGAATGGCTTCTTCTTTAATGGATGAGGCTTCCTGAAATTGAGTGAGTGGTATAGCTGTTGAATATGAGTTTGGAGACTCATTGCCCATACCTGCTAAAACTAAAGTGTAACATCAGATTGTTTGGTTTTGATCAGAGGTATTCTGATAACACATTCTGTTGGTGTTGAGATGGAGATTGGTAGCTGATGATGATGTGTAGCACACTGATCTGTTTGTAAGTGATGGAAAAAACCTTACTTTGCAAAATGCCTGTATCTTTCTTTTATCAAATTTCGGGTTAACATGAGTTGAAGCATCATGTCTTTCTCATAATACATAGTAATAGAATTATGCACTGATTTTGAGCAAATCTTATTTTCCTTTTAAACTGTAATGAAAACATTGTAGATTCTTTAGAATTTGATTTAAAAAAATGACTTACTTTAGTAACGCAACTTGGCTTTGATTTGGAGTCTTTTGCTCTTATTACCTGGAAACTATTCAAGAAAAATCAAATATTCAATAAAAATATGATAATTTACAAGACTGACAGGTATTTTAATACCAATTTTGATTATGAAATTCCGTGAGTAGGACAAGGGAGCAAGCAGAGACCAGCTGGCTGAAGGTAGAACATGTGAATTTGATCAAACATTAACAAGATGCTGCTGACTGGGTGGAGCGAGAATAATTATACCCAAAACTTACTTTACCGCCTTGTCAGCATTTGCCACAAACTGCATTATCCTCTTAACTCGACACACAGTAAGCACACACGAGTTGCCCTCTATTGATTCAGCAAAGCATGTGCCTAAAAAATTGAAGGGGATGAAATCTGTTTTAAATATGTGTGTGCGGTAATAAATAGGGAAGAATAAAGGGCTTCTGTTAAAAAAAAAAAAGACAAAAAATGAGCAAGAGCATTTTAAAAGATCAGAAGAGGACTCTGGACCAATGAGCCCCATCCAGCAAATTAGCAGATTCCTCTTTCCCTTTACTTTTTTTTTTCTTGATTTGATTCCTCCAGCAGCAGAAGAATTGTTGCTCCTAAAGGATCTAGGTTGCAACTAGAGGAGCAATATCCTCAACCAGGTGATTTCTTCTCTGATAAACAACAACAAAGCTTTAGCACCAGACAAGGTTTTAGGCAGGACTCTGAGGTTATGTATTGACCAGTGGGCAAGGGTCTTTTTAGACTTTTTAAATCTGTTCCTTTGTCTGCATTAAGTCCACCATCATTGTGGCTGCCAAAACAAAATCTGCTGTGACCTGCTTAAATAATTATTGCCCAGTCGCATTTTAAAGGGATCTTTCTAAAACACATCAAAGAAAGCCTTTCTGTTCTGGAAAACCATCAATTGACCTACAGGTGGAACCACTCCACAAATAATGTTGTTTGCATTGCACTAGACACAAGTCTGGCACATCTGCAGGCATTTACTTTAGGATGCTATTCATCGACTTCATTTCAGCCTTTAATACCGTCATCCCGGACAAACCCATAATGCAGCTTGATGACCTGAGACTTTCAACATCAATGTGCCTTTGGTTCAGGGACTTTCTCGCTAAAAATAGGAGAAATATTGGTCATCTACTTTGGTCCTGAACAGGCGCACCCCAGGGCTGTGGGCTTGGTCTGTTTTTTTTTTTTTTTTTTTTTTATATACACTATTCCCTCATGACTGCACTGCCACACAATGCTCATACAGGGTTCTAACATTTCTAAAGAAACTCTTAAAAAAAGGGGAGTTCCAGCATTTGTCCCAGTGAGGTTCATTCAGGTAACCTTTTTCTTTTGTTCCTAAACTTAAAATAAATTTTCTAAGAAACAATTATGTTCTTTCCATACGCACACTCACTTCCCTCACTCACTTGCAAGGGATGTTTACTTCCCAATCCATGTTTCTGTAGGGGTTCTTTGCTATTTAAAAGAGCAAAAAGCCTGATTGTGCAAGAAAAAATGAAATGGACAACACCATTTGCCATTTGTTTAGATCTATATTCTCTGTTGTACTATACAAAATGTTGACCCATGAAATTATTGGTGAGGGTCATGGCTTACCAGAAAAATCACTCTTTGATGCATCATGTTTGTAAATCTACCATACAGAATTAACCAGTGGGTCTACACAAACTAAAGCAATTAATTTTAATAACTTCACTTGGAAATTGTTTTGGGATTTTTTAAATCATTTTTTATAAACGTAGTTTTGCACAAAACACTTAAAAAATCTACTCCGTGACTAAGCGTGGTTAAGGTAGATGGATGATTTGGGCTGCAGCATGAATTAAAAGAGCCTCCTTTCCAAATGTTGTCTGTGTTTTGTTCAGAGTATTGTATTTGTCTGTGACTTTAAACCGAGAACAATTGGAAAATTGTGATGATGAATGCCAAATAAAAATGTTTACATTTCTACACTTTTTATAGTAGGACTAGATTTGCATACTTTAGGAAATATTCAGAAGACAAGGTGATAAATGACATGCGTTTGGCCTTCCAAGAAAACGCATTCGTGCTTTTGTTTCTGCAAATTAATAATGCAGCAGTTGTTCTGTAGCATCCGAGGACAGCACCATGGATCTTTTCTGTGCTTTTTATCTGCACATATACTTAAGGAAGTGAAAATGTGTGAGTGTGTGCACGTTATATGAGACCAGAGGCAGGAAGGTGATTAGTGAGCTGATGCGATTATCCTCTGTCCATGGTATTAGTTGATTAGAAGACTTATCGGAGGATTATGGGCCTTTTGGTTTTCACTGATAGAGCAAAAAAGGAAACCCAGGCAAAGATGAAAGTAGCTGCTACGTCATTATTTTCTATTTGAACGTGAAGACTGTTATTTTCCCCCCTCATTATCATTTAATTGTGTCCTGATAAGCTTGAAAGCAAGCTGTAAGCTCTCTGTTCCAAACATCAACATGTTTCTGCCTTGCACAAGCTACACAGTAAAACGTTCACCTCAGGGTTAATTTTTCACCGGCCCGTTTTCTGCTAAAAGTTTGCCACTAAACTCTTGCTCTGTAAACTATGGTGAGTAGTTGAGCTTCTCTGTGATCCATCGCCTTGGCTCCTTAGTCCTCCCACATTTTCTTCATGTATCTGCCCAGTTCAGAGCAACCTTTTCCACAGTCCTGTGCTCATATGGATGCAGCGCTGCCGTTGCGTTCCCTCGTTTCCCATGAATAAATTGATCCTGTCGAACATGGAGGTCTAGGTGATTCTTGGTTGGGGCGGGGGTGATGGGAGTTTAATTCAAGCTGTGACATTACATGTTTGGACTCTAAAAAGGCATGTGATGCATGCACCTCTTTTATCTTTGGAAACAAGTCAGTCTGGGATAAATCCACTCACACTACAATTGCATCGACACCTGGTGGAAAACAGGGATCTGGCTTATGGGAGGGAATTTACATCCTGTTTTTGTTTATCTATGCAGATAAATTTATAGCACAGGTCTGTGCTGCCTTTCCTTTCACTTATTGATTTTAGGGCCCTACATTTAACCAAGTTACCTTGAATCCAATAATCCAAAATTAATTCCAACATTCTGTGATTGGTGTAGTTTTAGTACCATTTTTTAAGCTATAATTTTGTTTATAAAAAATTTATCAGTGTCCCTCATAATCATATTGGTATTGCCACCCTAAAAATACAGAGAATGGTTAGAATATTATACGCACTTAGTGGATTACAGTGTCAAAACTGAAAAACAAGACTAAATAGGGGACCATTGTTTCAGTTTTATGCATGGTGACGAGCATGGGCAGAAAAATTTATAAAATCCCAAACACCTTGAGAACTACAGGAAACAAAGTTGGCTTAGCTCAAAAACACACTATATCTAAGACACTACCATAACTTAAAATATATATGCCATGTGGTTGGTTGTGCATCATTTACTCATATTACAAATGTAAACCTGCACAATTTGCCAAAATACTTCATCTGAAGGGTTAACACTGGAGGATCATTGCTGCCAGCATGTTTTTTTTTTCTCTCTAATGGTCCCATCTCCCTTGTTAATGCCGGGAGATTTAAAATAACAAGATTTCGTTCAAAGCAGTGGTATAGACCGGTACACAGTACAGCCACTTAATATTTATCCACAGGAAGTTTTTTTGTTATAATTTGGTCTTTTTTATTGTGTTCTTTCTAATTTATGTACATTAAAACTAGTGATTGATAGACTGATCTATAAAAAAAACTAAAAAAAACATTATATATGTTTCTATCCCATAGCAGGATGATGTTAAGGAGGGCACTGGCACTTGTTAACTTATCTTAAAGCATTGATTCAAAATTATATAAATATATATTTTTTGCTGTATAACTGTTTTACTGCAATTAAGCTTTTGTACAAATCTTTGTCAGTGGTGTCAAAAAAACTTTAAATGCTATTGGCGCAATGTGCTCTCCCCTGAAACCCATACTGATAAACTTTTAATACACAGACCTGACATTAAATTGCACCACATGCTGTAATGCGTCCCCACACACTGTTGCCAGTGCAAAACTTTGAACATAAGGCTGACGATTCCCTTCGATCTTTGATAAATGACCACTCTAGTTCTTGAATATTTTTCTTTTGTACATCTTTTATCTGAGTAAACTAGTTTTCTGTATACGTCTTTTCTGTAATTGGCTCCATTTAGTGGTTCTTTGTGCAGCGTCCCAGCCAACTCAATATTTGAGTCAATTCAAATGGCTTGAATATATGTAGAATTTAATTTATATCTCCAGCTAAATCTGTTTTTCCCCCCTCCACTGTGTAGAATATACTGCTCCATGGCAAAGTCTTAATACTTGTACAACTTTACCGCATTACAAACACAAACTTAATGTTTTGCAGAAACATGTTTTGTGACATGTTCGCACATTTAGAGTCAGAAATGAATCCCACCTTCTTCATTTCAAAGTAGCTCAGGCTTAGTCCGATTTGATGGAGCACGTACGAGCAGCACATTTCAAGTATCTTAATACCTTCTCAATTGTATTTGTATGTGTATTCTGATTAGGCCATTTATAACACGTTAAGTCCTAAAAAGGTGCATGTTTGATGCTTCATTACTTCTCTAGTTTTGCCAATGTTGTTGCAGTGTCATTTCGTTCTCAATTGCAGTCAGGAAACTGGTTTTCTCGACCACTGTTCCTACCTGCGTTTGCTCCTCGGCTGTTTCAGCTCACACATGATGAATATCCAATCAGTACAGTCAATTTGCTGAGTCATGCTTGGGTTGCTTTCAAATACCCTGTGGGTCTGGGGAAATAATTAAGGAACACGGATCCTTTTCGCCCTGTTGAGGTTGATTCACCTGTTTGTGTGTTTGTTTGCTTGAGTTATCTGAGAACCAGGCACTAAAGAAGCAGAACTAATTCATTTTAATGTGTTTTTACATCAGATTGTTTTCTTCTGTAGCCAAAAAAAAAAAAGTGTCCTAGAAATACCTCCTACAACTTTTGTTTACTACGAATACAAAGCTAAAGAGAGAGTACTAGAAAGATGTCAGATAAATGTTTTATTACCCCTGAAACCTGCAGCGTATTCTCCATGAATACAATATATCCGCCCGCTGCTGTCTTCCACCCCTTCTTTCCTAATGGGATTCACTCTTTTACATTTCAGTGAAAAACTGCTGTTTTCTCTGGGTTTGCTGATGCAAAGAAATAAGTCCACTTTAAAGTTTTGGAGCCGGAGAAGCAAGATGCCATGCCTGTCAGAAATGGTTCAATTACCAGCTCTTATTCCAGGAGGAAAAAGCAACTATAATCCATACATTCTTTTTTTTTTTTTTTTTTTTTTATTCATTCCTGTTTTGTTTACCCATTTACAAGTTGTCCCCTCATCCTCCTGCTCGCTCTCTGCTTTATTGCACTCTAAAGTTTACTGCTGGAGCATTAGCAATTCTAATGAAATGGAGTGCCGTACGACGTTTGATACGCCCTGGAGTGATACTAAAATGATTTTACCGAGAGGTAGGAAGAATCAAAAGACAGGCTGATGGAAGGGTGATGACACTTTCTTTGCCTTCAAGCAGGCAGCGTGAACAATGTGTATGTCCATATGCAAAATGTGAACACCTGAAAGAAAATGTGCGAATGGTACATTCTAGTTCAGCTGTCTTGGTCTCTTACTGAATGATTTTACTTTCACACAGTGGCTTATTTTAAATTAAGTCAGGTTTTTCGTTATGGGACTTAAGGTGATGATGTATGTATGTTATTTTTAGTCCAAAAAGTTTAAAGTAGGTTTAGGTTATAAGCAAATATCCCAAACATCTCAAGCAAAGTTACATCCATAATTTAAAAGTAAAAAATAATGTGGGACAAAAACCGATTGAAACTTACAGACAATCTTACAATTGATAACTCTTGAGGAGCTGCGGGAATCTATATCTCAGGTTGGAGAATATGTTGACTGGACAAACCACCCACACAGGATGGCTGCGTCCGGTTATGGGTGGAAACAAACTTTAGTGTTTCACAAAGAAGCCTTCAGGTTTTGTGGTTTGTCAAAAGCTGTGTAGGAGTTGCAGAGAACTATTGGGAGAAAATAGTCTGTTTAGGTAAGAGGGAATTTAACCTTCCTGGCCCACACGCAAACCTGCATAAACAAACAGTTATGGCAGCATCATGCTCTGGGGAAGGTTTTGTCGGAGTAAATGGAAAGAAGTATGGGGATGAATACAAAGCAATTTTTTGTCTTACTGTCTTAATTATGCATTACCACGTGTGGGCCTACCATAGAAAATCCCACCACAATAAGACACTGTAGCTGCTGTTTTATATAATCCAGAGCTTGTGGTCTCTCTGCTGCTGTTAGACTGCCATCTGGGCAGTTACAGTTGGAGGAAGGGAGGTGTGGACAGGTGTGTGTCAACATGCATGGATGAATAGTTGCTTGTGTGTCCAGGCTGTTTTTCTATTTTTTTTATTTCTCGTAATATGTGTGTGTGTTTGTGTGTGTTCCTGCTCCCTGTCCTGTTCACTCTGGCCCAGCAGCTGCCACCCCAGGCAAGATAGGATGACATGACCTTCCCCGGTAATGAAAAGGCACTGACAAATCACTGTCTGCTTCTCGTAGTGTGAGCACAGGAGGAGGGATGCTGACGCCAACATCAATCCTCTCTCCTTTCCTCACTGTTTTTTTTTTTTTTTTTTGTGGTTTTGTTGTTATTTTCTTGCAAAAGTGCAGACATGTTTGTCTCACATCCAAAACCATGGCTCTCATCTGGGGTCTGTCCCTAGACAGCAGTGTTTATGACTGAGAGGATGACGGGCTCTGTCTTTCATCTCTGGGCTTTCTGCCTTGCGTCTCTCTTTTTTTTACTTTACTAATTGGCCTTGGTTGAGTAGAGGGATTGTCTTGGCAAAGATATGAAAAAGGATATGCCTTGTTGCACACCAGTCGTTTCAGGAATCTATTAAAAAGAACTTGCAGAGAAGAGGGAAACAGTCTTCCTCCTTACCCCATCCTAGTTTTGGGTTTCTGCATCATGCCCTGACTGGCGCTTCTCTAACTTGGTGTTTCTCTTTTCTTTCAGGAAGTAGTGCAGAGGACAGACTAACAGACAAAGGTGTGTATGCATGACTCACCTGCCGCTGAGCTTCCCATTTCTTCCTTGTCCTCACACCCACACCAGCTGCTCTGTGCCTCCTCCCACTAACCGTTCTCTTCACTTGCACTGGAAAATGCTTTTTCAGTGTTTTTCATTCTCACGCTCTCTCTGTCTTCTTCCTTGCATATTGCTCCTTTCCCAAACACCTCTTTTTATTTTAAACTTGACTTTTCTCCCTGTGGCTCAGAGGCGCGCTCACACTTTCACTCGACACTGATTGCCAGCCTGACTGGGTCATGTTCTTGTGTTCCATGGCTTGGATGGTGGAGTCCCAGAAGCAATCCTGCCAAATACGCAGACCAACCACAAACTTAAATATGTTTTATTAGAATTTTGTTTAATGGACAAATCACTGGTAAATCACTGCCAGTTTAAATTGAAAGAGAAATAATAAACAGCTATAAATTTAAGCAAATAAAAAAAATTTGACCATCAACCAGTCTAATTCAATATCTGTGTACCTTCAACTGTTCTGTGAAGAAATTTGAACAATAGAGAATAAAAACCTTCATAAGGACCAAGAACAAACATGCAATGAAATTTTAGCGAATCAGACTTACATCTACAGATTTGAACATTGAGGTTCATTCAAACAGTCATCTGAACCGAACCAAGGCTGTGTTACCCACGTAAACTAAAATGATGGGCAAGAAGAGCATTAATTAGAAAAGCAGCCAAGAGATAACTTTGGTAACTTTGGAGGAGCTTCAGGGAGCCATGTCTCAGGTATGAGAATCTGTTAAAAGGACAACTTCTAGTAAAAAGCCACTGTTGAAAGAAAACTATACAGCCTTTAAAGAAAAGCAGAAATAATCCCTATTTAAAGTCAGTAAAAAGTTATGACAGAGGATATAGTGTGTGGAAAAACATGATCTGGTCCGAAACTGCATAAGAAATTCACCATTTACACCTGGTGCTGGCATAATCATGCTGGGTTGATTATTGTCTGGGGTAGGAACAAAACAGCTGTTCACAGTTGCTGGAAACATGAATGGGGTTATACGAGGTAAAACGTAAATATTTAAGAAGCTGTAAAAGCTTAGAGAATGGGGTTAAGGTTCAACTTACAAAAATGCTGAACGTACAGCTTTTAAATGAAATTGAGAATCGGTGGGAAGACTTGAAAATTGGTGTTTGTACAAATTTCACAGTGGGAGAGAAAGGGAGAGAAAAAAAGAAACGGAAAAAAAAATTCTATTTCCTGATCTGTAAAGCTGATGGAGACGTTTCCCGAAAGATTTCCAGCTGTAACTGCAGAGAGAAGGTGGTCCTGCAAAGCTAAACACAATTTTCAGATCCTTATTTGTTCAAAAGGATGTAGCATTTGTCTTTCACTTCACAGCTATGCCTAACCTTGTCTAGGTCTATCACTTAAAACACCCTGTGGTCTGTGGTTGTGTTTTGACAAAAAAAATGAGCGAGAAGAGGTGTGCATATGTCTTTAAATGAACCAAATGAATCAAATTCATCTTCAAACTTCCGTTGGAGAACCAATGCAATTTTAATCTTTGAATCAAATTTCAATTATCCTCTGTAGGCATATGAATTTGAAGCGTTTGCAGTATTTTGAGGTGTACCCACCTTTCTTGTCCGGCTTTGTTGGCTTGCACTCACCAGGTTAAAGTTAATTACAATTGTAGCTGTATTTATTGATCAGCGGCCATATCCTCTTTATTTTGGTGCATGATTAGCAGCAAGCAGGCCGCTTTATCCTCAGCCCACCTTGGTGTGCACTAATGGATTATTAATGCTCTCACGGTTAGACAAGAGCGGCCCTCCGCCGTTGAGTATCCATTACTCCCTCCCGGTGCATTTAACCGATATGAACTGCGGAGCAAATTGGTTCAATTAATTTGAGTTAAAGTGCTGAAGGAGATGGCAGGACAGGGAGATGTCAACAATGCTTAGGTGAACTAAGCAGGGGTGTGAAGCCGTTTAACAGAAAAACAAATCGAACCTTAGATGTGCAACTTATTTTAGTTTCTATGTATTCTCATAGGAATCTTCCATAGAAACTAAGTAGCTAATTCTTCTTCTGCGTGATCAATTTAGTTTTTCTCCTTCCCCAACAGGAGCTGGGCTGTCGAAGACCTTTATCCCCCGGGCGCAGACTTTTCCCAGCTTTCTGTCTTGTGAGCCAGAGCAGGAGGAGAGGAGCCACCAAGAAGAGGCTCCGTCGCCCTCTGGTGGCTGCCAGTCCAGTTGCAACCTCAGACCGCTTCAATGACACAAAGCAGCAGCAACCTTGGACACTCAAACCATCACTGTAGAGGGGATTCAGCAATCTGTATTGTGATCCGTGTAATATACCTGTAGAAGCTGTAGGAGGCTCCTGGAGAATTGTGACTGCAGAGGTAGCTTCTAAAAGTGCAACAGAAAATCCTCTGAGTGTTATTTAAAGTGTTTTTTTGTTCTTGTTGTTTTTATTGTCATTGTTCTTGTTGTTGTTGTCGTTGTTTTGTTTAACACCGCATGGCTTGCTAATACCACAACAGTTTTTTTTTTTGTATTTATCTTTGAAACAAACAAAGCACTTAAGAGATAAGTTAAAAAGCCTTGGATCTGAAGTTGATGGAGAAACATCATGCATAATTTGGAAAAGTGCTCCTGGCCTCAGTAACCGGCTCAAGAGATCCTCCTCCACTAACCACCACACCCCTCACCCCACAAGCTTTGTCATGAAAATGTGAAATCGATCAATGCCTTACACAAAAAACCACACGATAAAGTCTTTCAGAAATGAGTCGGGGCAGAATCCTGCAGCATCTGGTTTCAGTTGCTGGCATAACTCTTCACTACAGAAAATGTACTTTGATAAGATCAGTGCTCTTTTGAAGCTCTGTCAGTCAGTAGTTACTGATAATCTGTTCACTATCAAATGGATAAAAATAAAAAAAACATGTCACCTGATGGGATGATTGGTTTACGCAAAGCATAGACAAAAATTTCAATTTGGGCTCTATAGTAAGCTAAGAGAATGTTTCTTTAGCAGGACAAACACAACACTCCAGATATTTGGGGAAAGTTGTTTTTGAGGTTTTGTGTAGGTTTTGAAAATTATTGCGATACAGTTTCCCAACTGGAGGCATTCCATGGTTCAAACCAGTAAAGAATGAACGTTGATTTTAGAGTTAGATTATAGTATTTTAAAGTCAAAATGCTTAAAAAATAATAACAATATGACAAACATCATATTACGTATATGTACATCACTCCATTTTTACTAATGTGAAACATTACAATGAAAGCATAATGATGTGGGGACTCGTTTGTTCACGTTACAAATATGAACTGCTTTGTGTAATTTGATCCCATTTCAAAAGAAATACACGGATGCTTGTGGTTGCAATTTGAGAAACTGTAAGCTTTGTCCCACAAATGTTTCGATTCACTGACGAAGCTCTAAAAATTCTTTAAAAAGAACAAGCAACATGTGCAACCGCACAAAGGGTCTTCACCAAAAAAAAAAACATTGACACAAACACAATCCAGGTCCAGGATAATAAAAGTTAACTAAGTAAACGTTTTCCTCTCTAGCAAACAAATTGTTTTTCAAAAATGGCAAAAAATGTAAAAATTACATTTGGAATTAGAAATAAGCTCCTAATTGCTCAACTAATTGAATCCTCTACAGATAAATCCTAGTGTATCACTCTCTCTTAATCTGAGCGTCTGCTGTGTCATTTTCCTGCTCTTTCTGCTCATGTTTCCTGCCTCTTTTGCTGTCAATACTGTCAAACAAACTCCAGAAATATTGGTTTAAGAAAAAGTAAAAAAAACAAAACACCAGTGATCCAAGAATAAAGTGACAGAAAGTCTCAATTATAAGTCCGTTCCTGCAGCTTTACTGACAACAATACTCTGTGAGTTTCTGGTGGCTTATATTATTCCTAACTTGCTTGGATCATTTATTCCTGACTTGCACAAAATATGTCAAACGGGGAATCAGTCAGCCAGATATTTGTGTTTCTGCTATTCCACTGTTTCTGCTAAAAGCAGAATTTCAGGATGAATACTAAGTTAAGAAGGCAGGGCTGCATTTTGCTTATTTTACTAAGAAGATTAATTTCCTCTTCCTGGTTTTAAGAGAAATCAATGTAATGGTTTGAAACAGTGAGGGTAAAGCAAAGTGCCTTAAATGGGAACTCTATGTGTTGTAAAGGTAACATCTGGTCTATTATAATTTGACTTTTTAATGTTTTTATTTTTTGTGAGTTTGAACACTGCAAGCATTAAGGAGACTGATTACCATTACTCATTGTAGCAAAGTCTTTACCCATACTTTAACAGTTTTTATTAGCAGCCATTTATTCAGATGGAAAGTACTGGAGGGGCTAAAAAATGGTTCAAAGAAAGATCATTAGTTTCAGTTGTTTGTTTACTAACGGATAAATATTCCAGCTGATGAGTTTATGAGGGCCCTTTTTGTGTTCTAAGTTGATGGGTACAAACTGGACAACAAAACCTACTTTGACTTAGCAGAGTCCCATATTGGTATTAAGACAATTAATGAAAGGTTGGTACAACTACGACCCATATGAGTGGCACATTTTTTCCTAGAGCTGCCCATCAACCCAAGTTGATGGGCAGTTAAATGGTTTGCAAGTTTTAGAGTAAAAACTGTCCTGAACTTCTGATATAAATCTAAAAAAACCACTATATATTAAACTTTTAACTAAAAATTTATAGACCAACTGAATTAATGGGATCCACCGCATGGCCCACTGAAGAGGCCCCTCTTCATTGACAAGCTCAGCTGTCTTGTTGGATCTATGGCTAATAAACATAAATTGTATAAATCTCCTTTTAGCCACAAATGTGTATTTAAATTACGGTAATAAGTATAGTCTCCCTAAATCTTTTTTTCTGGTGCATGAAGCAGATGTATCTTTAGAAACCCATGACTCCATATATTGAGAAAGACCCTAGTGCCTTCAAGTGCTGACTGCAGTTGGTAGAAATGCAACCAAACTAGACCATGTGTTTGCTATTGTTACCTTAGTTTATGTTCTACTTAAAAAAAAAAAAAAAAAAGTTTAGAAAGTTTTAAAGGATTTTAGTTGTACACCATGCCATGTGACTAGAATTGCATTTTCTGCTCGCCGTCCACCATCATTGGTAGTGTCCCTAAGATGAGGCATAGGCCAATATGAGATTCACATGAGTATTAAACAAGCTCATGGGTGGTACTGTAGTTTCCAAACCTTGACAGTCTAGTGTTCTCTCAACTGGATGCAAATTTATTTCTTAGCAAAAGAAACAAAAAACGTAGCTGCCTTTTAACCAGCTGACCAATAGTAGGCAGGAACAGTTGGGCAAGAGACAACACTGCTTTAACCCAAACATTAATTTTGGAAGCGTCACTTTCTACAAACTTGGCAAACGACCTATGCCTGTATTAAAACAGAGACAGGCTCTTCATTTACGGGTTTTCTCCTGCTTTGCACAGTTAAGTGCGTAAAAATAAAACGGTTTCCATTGACAATCAAATGTAAACTGCCAAGCAGTCTTTTTCATGTTTGGGTTGTTTTGTTGCTAATGTTCTGTCAACGCTTTGTCTATAAATACACTCCTATTCCCTGTGACCTTGAAGTTACAAGCACATTTGGTCTTAACATGCATTTCTGCGTTTTATTTCTTCATGCTTTAACAAGTATTTCACTTTAGGAAGACAAATGTTGAAAGGTTGGGCCACGGTCCTGTTCTAGTTGTCTCCTTTTAGCTGCAGTGTGGTGAAATGTATGTGAAGTAGTCCTTTTTGTTTATGGGGTTGCACTTACTGAGTGGGTCCGGATAAACGGTCCAACTGTTTGAACTCATCATCCATCTTTGTTGTTTACTGTATTCACTTGTCTGTAGAGACGTCACTACGTTTTGTGTCATCTAACTTTATATGTTAATAGCACTTTGAATACACTGGTGTAGGACTGCAGTTTTCACAGATGTACATATGTATTGTTTTTGATGAACCTAAGGGTAATAAATTGAATGTTCATACCGTAGAAGCTATTTATTTTTATTTTTTTTTGTTTCGCACTACTCTTTGAATACAGGTAAAAATATTAACACAGCCTAACCTTTAGAATACTTTTGTGGTGATGGTTTTTAATGTTAGCAGTTTCACATAGGGGCATTAGGTTGGGTATCCCATAATAAAACATACAAACTTATATGTTGGTTGTGCCCTGAGCTTATATTACTGTTGTGGATGTAAAGACAATGAAAAGTCGATGTACTCCGTTAGCTGCTGAGAGGAGTTCAACTTGTTTTACATGTTCTGTAAAGGACTGCAGAAATTAAAATTTACCCAAGGTTACAAACATGCTAGAAGAACCACTGATTTATTTTTTTTTGTCAATAGAGAAAATGTTCTCAGAAAGTCAACACTTCACCTCTACTGCGGTAAATTGGGTCGGTGACACGTGTAAACTCTATCTATCTATGCCATAGAGTCTATGGCATCTCTGTGCCAGAAACATCCACCAACACTGAAAGAGCTTTGAAAGGAAACGGAGCTTAAAACAACCCACTGGAACTTAGGTTAGCAAATCTTTGAGCCCCTTCGAAGGTCCACTGTCTCTAAAATGAGGAAGGCGCTGGACATGATTGAATCTAAAAGTTTAATTAGGGACCTTTTAACTAACCATGGGAAAGTCCCTAACAAATAATATTATATAGTTAAACAGGTTGTATAAATATACACAACACAATTCAATAGAATGTTTTACTATAAGATTCAGCATAATTCCCTTTAGTTACATTTTTAGGTTTATACACAAACAAAACCATGACACTTTCACGTTTTGGCAAGAAACCTTTATTTAGGTGGACCAAAACCACTTGAGTGCTTCATATTTATGGTAGCCTGATGAAACAACTAAAAGACTGGACACAAAAAGTACGACTCTCTTCAATCATTCTCATTTCGTCAGGGGTCCTCTGCATTTTTCATTTCTGTTTCGACCAAATCAATTCCAAATGATAAAAAAGAAAGTGTCATTAAAAAATAATCCACATGAACAAAAATGAGATAGACCCGGTTTGGAACCCATATCAATTAATTCCCCGAACAGTTCTCACATAACTAAAAACAATGGCTTATGGTTAACACTTTGTTTTGAGCGCTCTTTTTCTTTTTTGGCGGCATAAGGGAGTTTGTTTTACCTTTCACACACTCCCACACAGCAAGACAGTGAGATATAGAAACTGTTTTGTTTTTCTTCAACACATGGTGTCATTATCAGTCATACCTCTCGGTTTAAATACAACTGGTTGGACAAGGAAACTCTTAACTATCATCAAACGTATGCTTAAGAGTTTCTTCAGGAACAACGCAAGAAGAAGACAAAAACAAAACAACAAAAAAGTCATGAACTCCAATTTGTAATGTCCCTTTATGTTCCCGCTTATCCATTACTGCCTCTGCCACTGCCTCCATTTCTATGGACATAAATGAATCAAATTACACAAACAGCACACAGTTTAATTTTACAGCAGCTGCCATGAACCGCAAGTATTGATTTACAAAGGAAAAAAAAGAGAAATAACTACCAAAGGGCAAAACATTTGACAGTTCATCTTTTTTACATTTTGTACAGCAAACAAGGTGGGAAAAAATATGGATATTCATCTAAAAGCAGTCAAAGAGAGTAAAAAGAGATATAAACTGCAGCCCAGGATTTTCTAATTAGAGTTCAGCTTCATACTGAGGTCGTGCTTTAACTAGAATGCAGTCAGAAAGCCTGTTGGGGGAAAAGAAGCAGTCTCAAGTGACCCTACATTGCTGAGCGACTGCTTTTCTTCTCCGTTAGATGATTAGACACTGTTGTCAAGCTTTGAATGGAAACCAGGAGGAATGAAATTGAACAGAGGGCAATTACACAGGCTTTTGTCAATCGTTTTACTTGAAGGGGGTTAGAAAAAAGAAAGGAATGATTATACAGGCTTTTGTCTTTCTGCTCTGTGTGATGGTTACTGTCAAATATTGTTTTGTCAAAACAAAAACACAAAAAGCAAACATCCCCTCAACAGTAATTACATAGTACATTTAATTAAGGGGAGCAAGGCTGGTCCCAAACAGCCCCCGTCAGCTTTCTGACTCCAAGATCAGCACAGGCTTGTTAGCTCATTTCAAACCGCTGTGTGAATATTAAACAGAGGCGGCATGATCCCAGCATTTGATTAAAAACTCAAATGGATAATTATAGCCTGCGCTTGCTGACATTTATTTATTCTCGCTCTGATGTACAGTGAATGGGGTGTGAATAGCTGGGAGCACTGACAGATGCGAAAAGCGACAGTTACAGCACGCCTTTTCTTTTTTTCTCCGGATGTTTGGTTTGGAGCGAGCGCCCGGGTTGCAGGTTGGCATAGATCGGGTAGCTTTTAGTCTGCTTGGACTTCTTCACAATCCAGGGACACACAGGGACGTTCTCATAGATATTCGGCTGTGAGGATGAGGTGGATGTTAGCTCTTACGATGTTAAGGCAGACAAACATGGCAGGTTAAACAAAAAATAAAAAATAAATGTTTTTATGCACTTTCAAACACTCCACACAAGTAGCAAACATATAACCATTAAATAAAAGTGAAGTCTAAAACATGTGGAAAGCATTTATACTCCATCCACCCGAGTTAGTACCTTGTAGAATCACTTTTGCTATTAGAGCTGAAGCTCCGCTAGGTCAGAGAGGAAGGAGAGCAATTTTAAAGTTCCTACGTGGGTTTGTTTTCTCTTAAATTGGGTTCTGGGTTTGAGAAATACTGACATGTGGATATGATATGATCTAAAGCATTCTAAGGCAGCTTTGTCTGGATGTTTAGTGTTCTCATTTCTGGATATTCTGATCACATTCCCTGTTCCTGCTGAAGTATACAGCATCCTCAAAGCATAATGATACTTCCTTCTACAGCAGTTCTCTCTTCGACTTGGTGACTTCTTAAGGCTGTGTCAGAGTAAAACCCTGTCCTTATTCGTTTAGCATTCGGTTTTATTAGCTCGTTCCTGACATGTCCTGGGGAGAAAATAGTTTTCTTTTACGCAAATGCTGCACTAGATGAGGACTTTCCATGTGTTCTGCAACTAAGTTCTTGTGAAAACCAAAAAGAATTTACTAAAGTCATTTGAAAAATGAGCACTTTTCCTGTTCTTGCAGAGAATGCCAGAACCAAAGGGGGCTGAAGACAAATGTTCACCACAATATCATAGTTTTGTTTGCAAAAAAATGCTTTAATGTTTTATTTTTGCAGAACTTTTTATTTTTATTTTTTATCTGATACTGTTGGTCATTCCCATAATCCGAGTGAAATCTACTACTTTTTGAAGCTTCAACGTAAGGAAATTTGATAGTTAAAAGGGTTGTAAAACCTTTAAAAAGCCCCTCAAATGTCAACGTGGTATTAATCCTCTGTATCCTGTGTGATTATATTTACTAAACAGAATGGCTAAAGAAAAAAAATGTGTTGATTTATTTCAAAAGATCTGAATACTTTTGACTCCAGCTCTCTTTTAGATTTGTTAAACTGCACAGTGGGTGGATGAGGAACTGGTTAAGCTTTCTGCATCAGACTGGATGTGTTGCTTAAGCATTAGTGGTAAAGCGGAACAGCCTTGTAGTTAAGCGTGTGTCTTATGAGAAGGTAAGGCAGAGCTCTGAAGGAGTCAAGGGTAAAGACTAGAGTCGATAGAATGAACAAACCAACACCTACCCGCCTCTGAGATGGATGCAGCTTGACTCTGTACTCCTCCCTACGACTTTTCTTCCTTTGATGATTGGAAAACAAACAGGTCCACTTATAAAAAAACAACAACAAAAAACCATTATGAATTGGTAATTCATCATGTTTTAATTGAGTTTACCTGAGCCTCAGTGCAAGTATGAGGAAGGAAATTAATAAAACAAGCCCAGCAGCTCCAGCTCCGATGTAAATATACAACATGTAGAGGGACAGATTAAATCCACCTGGATGGGGAGGTGAGGGGAACATATGAAACCCATGGAAAATATCTAACAACCTGAAATTCAACGACAAGAATTTCCCTGTAATTACAACTAAAACCTATTAACCAGATACACCTAACTGAACAAGACCAACTCCACTTGTATGTGTTCCATCACAATAAAGCTGCTGAGCAAAGACAAACTCAACAAAGGTATTTGTGGTTTTCACACATCCTAACGTGTCTCTGTTTCAACAAACTTGCTGCTGCTTTGGTCTGCACGCAATTGTTTTATTGGTTGTTTATTTTAAGACGATGGAAATGAGAGGCCATCTGCTTGGCCGGCTGAGTTCACATCCTGTGCGCTGTTTTGTGTACCTGGAGGAGCTGCTACTGTGAGCTGCACAACGATGGTCTGCACCCCCACGTCTGTGTTGAATGTGCAGCGGTAGAACCCGTCGTCTTCCGATGCGACATCAGTCAGGTGCAAACTGAGATCCAGGCTGTCGGCACAGTCAACATTGCTCCTGTGGCTGCCGCCATAGTCCTCGGCCAACAGACCCCCATCCACCCTCTTACAGATGCCAATGATGACCCACTGATAGCTGTGCTGCCCCTTCTCCAGGATGACCTGGTAAACGGTTCTGTTGTGTGGCTGCTTGCAGCTTATGGTCAGGTTGTTGCTCTCCTCGGCCACTAGCTGTGTGTCTGGTAAGATGTCCTCTGACAGAGGGGGTTCTGTGCTGTTGCTATCTTCCGGTAGGTAATCTGGAGGAAAACAAGTGAATAAAAACATCAAAAGTAGATCTAAATTTCTTTGGATCAAAGAAAGATCAGAATTAGAAAAGCTTGGGATTTACCTAAATCCTCCACCTGGATGTTCCTGGTCCAGGGTCCCCGAGGGAAAGTCTGGACGGAACAATGATAGAGCCCGATGTCCTGATGTGTGACATTCTTCATAGAAATACTACCATCCATAGGCGTCCTCCTCAGGAACTCGATTCTCTCGCGCATCCTGTAATTGAAGGAAACTCCAAACTCCGGAGACATCACAGCAATGGGATGTTTGCCTGGCACTTTGATCCAGGACACCATGCTGAGCTGGCCGTCCCAGGGACACAAGCAGTCCAGCACCATCCCTTCCTCCAGCAGTACGGTTTCAACGTCTGTCTGCTGGACAGCAACTATAGACAGAGTTTTATTCTTAGTTTCTCCAATGTAGAGATGAAAATGCTTTAGATTATTTCTATGGTTAGTCACATTGTGAGAGACAGAAAAAAAATGTATATCTTGTTGGCAAATATGGTACACAGAAGGTTTTAGGCTTATCTGTGGCACTCTCATCACCAAACTGCTCGTGGATCGTAGATCGCTTTTATAACATTCTCCATATTCCTTGTGTTCATTTCAGGCTGAATTTTTACTCAACCCATTTATTTAGACAAGTCAATTCCTCACAATGGTCCAACGAAATTACACTTTCGATATGGTAGCAGTCACCTGTCTTTCTGCAGTCATTTTTTTTTTCTCCAGATGCCACAGAGGACTTCTTCACCATAAGATGTTTGTTCTTTGGCTGAAGTTCCTCAATTTATGCCAGACCATTCTCAAAAAGTCTCAGCTTCATTAAGGGCACTTAAATAAATACTGCTGCCATTACGAGCAAGCTCTGCACTGGGGGCAATCTATGACCCTAGCTATCTTCTGCTTATGGTATGAAACCTGCAGGATTTCTTTGGAAACTCTGAAGCTTTCTAGCTTATTATTAGACACTCTGGAGGAGTCAATAAATGTATAATTTGGTTTAATATTATTACGTAAGATGTCTGAGGCTAATGACACTTATTTTAAGCAGCGTTAATTTAAGCACTGCTCTTCTCAACACATTTTAATATTAAGAAGAATAACATTGATTGTCATTTATAATAAAAAAAAGGTGCTAGAAGGTCATTTGGGTCATTAAGTTAATGGATTTGCAGTTTTATTGTGAATCATCTGATCAATTTTCAAAGTATTCCACGATCAATGATGAACCAGCAAAACAAAAAAGTAATATTTCTATCCTTTCCTTCAAACTGTACAGTGAAAAAACCCCTGTATTTTATATGTTAAATTAGAGGACAATGCTAGTAAGGCCTTTATATAAACCCAACAGTGCACATTTGATTTATTTAACTTTTTATTCAGGACCTCATTAACATAAAATGCTAATTTGATCAACGACGCAAACAAAACTTACGTATGGACACGATTAAATAAACCATATTGAGTGTTATTTTGTGAGTGTAATACATTTCTAAGTCTATAAAACTACATCACATATAGAAGGAAGGCAGTGTGTGAATGAGAAGTGTCACTTCAATGAACGTTATTTATATTACTAAAAATTAAATCTAAAAAACAAATAAAATATACACATCAGAATACAAACAAAGCAAAAGTCCATACCTTCAAAAAAAGGTAGAAAGAGGAGTACCATGAAGTACCAGTAATCCTTTTGTACAGCTTCCATCTTGCCCCACCGAGACAGAATGAAAGCTGCATTGATGACACGAGTGCAGAGGCACCCGAGCTGTACTTCCTGCTCCATCTCTGGCTACAGAGACGCAGTTTAGTTACAGGGGCACAATTCATGCCGTCCCACTGTTGGCTTCCTCCACACAGAGAGTCTTTATCTCTGTGATTGCGGATGGATGGCAAACTTACGACATCATTCTGCATGTTGGGGTTTATAATGAGGTTTTGCCACTTGGAAATCGATGCTGAAGTGTTCTATGCAAAAACTCGAGATTTGGACTGATATGTAACATTTTCTATAACAAGTGTTGACATTTCGCCTACAAGTAGAGTCTCATCAACTGAACAGGTTTTTATGTTGTGGCTTTAGCAGACACAGCTGTGTTTCAGTGTGGATAGGTAGCTAAATGTTTCTGAAACCACATTGAAAGGTTTCAAAGACACACATAGTAACATAGTTCTGAAAAATCAGATCAGGCAAGAGATTAAAGACTGACGTCACTTTAATATCCATCGCAATTTATTTGATAACAAACATAATACAAAACAATGAAAACAACTATTGCATTCAATTTTTTAGAAGCTGGGAAAGGTGATCCAGGCACTTCAGCAGGTAGGAATTTACAGGTTCCAGTTTCTTCTCATGATCTACAAACAAGAATAATAGAAAAATCTATTAAAAATGTAATCAACTGTTTCTCTGGGACCAGTGCATTTTTTGGTTATCGGATTTTCTCAATAGGGTTAAGTGGTGAAAAAAAAAAGCAAACAGGTGGTAAGTTTTATTTGAAAATATAAAAAAAAAAAGAAAAAAAGTTAAAAGAAAATCAAATCATTTCTATTTTTTTGGACAAAAACACATGAATATAAATTTAAATTAGGCTCAACTTCTAACTTAGAGATAAACTTAATTTGTGTTTTAACGTCTTAACTTTACGGTCTACGTATATATGGTTAAGTTTGAATCAATGTCATTTAAAAACATAAAAACATATTTATATTAAATAATTATCCTGTACAAACTCATCACATTTGTATAAATGTCCTAATTCTCCAGATATATATATACACACATATGTGCGTGTGTCTTTTTGTAAGTTGCAGACCAGGATGATCAGAGGATTAGATAGCAGCCTAATGGTATGAATTGTTTTTTGCTGATCTTTGTCAGCATGATCACCATTTTTCAAAAACTGAAAAGTTAATTCAGCCAAATCCTAATTTTTACTCCACAGTTTTTCACTACAAAAATAAAAGATGCCTTTAATTTGAATGTTCTATCATTCAGCTCAAAAAGCTTCAATATGCACATATCTGCAAATACACCAATTGTAATGAAGGGAAGTTCATGCATGCCTTTCTTAGTGTTGGTCAGCGCCTCCTCGATTTTTAACCGCACAGACGGACATTTTATTGCAGTCTTGGCCTGTCAAGAGAAAAAACAGATTCAGGAACATATAACTTTGGTTTATTATGCTTTAAGAATGCATCTGCGACATAAATTAAAGAACATATTGTCTGTTAAGGCTGTTATAGGTTGTTGTGAAAATATAAAATCAATTATGAAAATAAAAAGACTGCATAGACACAATGGGTGACTGTGTTTTAGTTTGTTTACTCTCTGATTGTTGTGGAGCAAAGCCCACAGTGCAGACGCTCCCATACAGCACGTTTCTGTGTCCTTGCTCTCCAAACACGATAGCAACACCTTTATGGCTTTATCTGGAAAACAAACGTGTACATAATCAAAACTGTTGAATGTTGTTAACTGACTTTAATTATTATTAAAGTTTTTTTTTATATCACACGGTTAGTTAAACAAGAGACAAATAGCTCTGACAAGTTAAACGGAGAAATTGTGCGTCATTCTGTGATCAATTAGGGTCTCGGTTTCACAAAAAAAAAAAAAAAACTCAGCTTGTATAAGAAATGTCAAACCTTCCACAGGAAACAAAACCTGTGGTCACATGACAGTTTCCACGCAGCTGGTCCTTCAACTACCACCTGCGGCACGCCGTGTGTGGGACCCACTACGCACACCTGCGCAACATTTTTTCAGTCTCACCGGCTTCCTCCGCTTTCATTTTCTCTTGGTCGTACATTTTATTATGATCTTCGTGCAACGGAAACCTCATCAATCCACCGCTAAAGTTAGTTACAGCACAACGTTTTGTATTCGTTTGTTTTGTAATTACACTTTAAATTACACTATTCTGAAAGTAAAAACAAAAATAATCAAACAGAATATTTTACTTACGTTGATGTGCAGCTCTTACTTGGTGCTCTCAACTTCATTTAGATTATTCACAAATCGGGTGTTGTTCGGAAGTTTGTTTTAAGGTATCAAAGTAATAGGATGCTTGTTGAAATGCATTATATTTTTTAAGAATTAAAGGCTTTACGTAATATAACAAAATTTAATAATGTTTGGGGGTCTGACTTGTTTTGCTTTACATGTTAACTCAGCTTCAACTTAAAGGAATGGAAACAGTTTGCTAAGCAATTTTGTTTCACTTGTTAAAAACACACCCAGAACTGGAACTTAAGCCTTTAAATACTAAACCACTTCTGTTGCATACCATTAGCCATGACATGTGATTTGGTGGCGGCGCAGAAGCAGAGGTTATGAAGGGTGAGCAGCGCGTGTCGCCGATGGGGCGCCAAGTCCACCAGCACCTCTAAGACACCGGACACCTTCAGGATGCTCTGCTGCCCATCTTCTGTTGAGGAAAGACTGACCAGAAGTCTCAGCCACAGGCTTAGGGGATTCCCATCACCTCCAGCAACGGATGTGGCTTTAGCGCCAACCCCCCTAGGGACTGGTACCGACAGGAAGGCTTGAAGGAAATTGTTCTGAGAATCAGAGGAAATCACAGGAGATCACCACAGGGACATTTTATGGTTTTAGTAGAATTCACAAATTATTCTACAAAGTGAAGACTGTCACTTAAACACACATTCAAATATACTTCTACAAAAGAAAAAAAACAAAAAAAAAACTCTTCTGATCTTTAACAGTTGCTATTTTGATTTTAAGAGTGTCATCGTACCTTTTGCAGGACACACCTACAGTCGCGAGACACAGCGAGGTTAGTCAGGAGAGAAAAAGACAGATTCTGGACGGGGCTGCTGTCCGAGGCGAGAGAGCTGAGCTTCATGACCGAGTGCATCAGAGAGGTATTGGAGAAGCCTTTAGATCCTGGCACCCCACTGGGGCTACTACCACAGAGAGAACTGCATGCTGGGAAGTGAGAGGAAAAAAAACACAGAAATGTCATTTAAAAGACTTCATTTGATCAAGTCATAAATGTTTTTAAAGGACATTCCAATATTTTAAAAAATCCATTTCTTAGTGGGGAGCTTATTGAGAAAACCTCTTTATGGATAAAGTGAATGGATATCTGGATCTGACTTCATCATATGCTCCATGTAAATACGCCTTTAAGTGTATTTTATAGATTTTACATTTGACTAATTTATTATTCAGAGTTTGCATGGATTAATGCATGGTAAAGTGACATGTTAAAGAGAAGCAGTCCACGCTGTGAATTTGATCATTGCTTAAATATTTAAATGCTAAAATATAACTGAAGCCCCGTTCAGTGTTCAGTTTACAAAAAGAACTGAAAAAACATTTGGGGCAATGTTTATTTACCAATTTCGGTTCACCTTGAAACGAACGACCGCCTCATTATGGTATCAGTGGAGCTCTGACTCTGGTTGGGGGGCAAATTATTTTGTTTAGCAGCCTGAGGCTGTTGTTGATATTTATTATGCAGAAACAGCCAGTATTCAAATACCAAAAGGTATTAAAGAAGTAAAAGATAACTATAAATAAATGTGTTTTTTGGGACCATATTAACAAAACTATACGACAAACAATTTCTGCAGCTTTAGTTTAGATAGAAGTTAAAGAAAATATATTTTGACACTTATGTTCTTCATTTGAGGAAATTCGAACTTGTTAATCTAGGAAAGGTCCCTCAAATGCGACCGCCTCAGGTTATGCTTTTGCCTGTCAAGCTGCCATCATTTTATTGACGAGGGTTAACACAGCATCCCCTCAGATATAATCTTAAGTTTTCCGGTTCTGCCTTAAAATCTGATCAAGGATTCTGCAGCACATGGAACATCTTATCTCAAGTAGGAGCCGGGGAAAAAAAGGCATTTATTTATTCGTCGTACTTTCTTTGCATATGTGAGAGATCGGGTTTTGAGGCTATTACGAAAATATCTCGGAAAAAGAAGGAGGGGATAGCAGAGATAAAACAACAGTTCCACTTAAACTTGCAACGCTAGTGGTTGCCTAAGGGAGGATGTTGTAATACTAAGCTGGGCTGCATGAAGCACAAATCCAACCTGCTGTTCGGTTAACCTTTAGGGAAACACTCTGCCTGACTTCACTGAATTCTTCGGCTTCGCAGCTTGACTTGATGTGGGTGTAGTGGGGGTAGGACTGAAGCAAGTGATTGCACATACATCTACTGAAGAACTGCTGGCAATCTAGTTTAGACTTACTTACACAAACCTGTCAACGCTTATGAATACTCATGATAAGAAGCTGCTATAAGTATTGCAACAGTTCTTCGCCGAGGACACAGATTTGCACTGATGTCTTCAGAGCATGCTCACTAAAGTGAAAGGAAGAGGTTACAGGGTTACATATTAACACAGCTTTATGGTTGCAGATGCAAGCCTTTTAGTGTAGCTGTAACCTGACTTGGTACGTCCAGGACCGAAAGTTCAGCCGTATTCTCTGTAATAAGGGATATTTGGAAGCAGATGGCTGCGTTGAATTTTATTCAGAGATATAAGTGGAAGTGTGAGGAATGCAAAAGCAATTTATTATTTCTTAAAAGTATTTTTGGAGGAAACCATTTAATCCTATGTATAATTTTCTTATGTTTGACAATTGTTAGCCATAAAATAAACATGTAAGACAGGTATATACAAGTTTGTGGTTGTAACATGAGCTGAGCTGGCACGAGTGACATTTAATATCAAGTAATAATAATAACAATAATAATAATCAAGTAAGTGGGATCTTTTAAAGTAAAATGTTCCTGATTGGTTCCTGTTGAGTCTTGTTCCCCTCAACTGTTTGTTTAAACAAATCAGATGGTTGGCAAGAATTCATATGAACATCTTCGACCAACCAGAGATGTTCATCGTGTCCCGCTGGCTTGAAAAACGCCAGAGACGGACATGTGGCCCGATCAGTCCCGACAACGATGCCCATTGTTACCGGCAAGCGGCCACGCACTGCTCTTACATGGTGAAACACAATGCGGTCATTTGCAAAGGACAATGGGACTCTTAACACAAAGTGTGTGTGACTCAGCGAGATTGCTACTCGCAGAAGGAGGCGACAGGACAGGCAGAGAGCCTACACAAACACTCAGAGACACAGTTTTACGCATCTCGCTCCCACCTGGCTGGCTGTCAGCCGTATAGACACACAGGAGCTCTAGCACCGCTTCCATTGCGGGGTCGTCCAATAAGAGCCAAGGCCACAGAGCATGGAGGGCCTGAGTTAAACGGGCTTCCATGGCAACCACCTACACACATAAGTAGATTAGATTCGTGTACTTGTGCGGAGAAAAGCTTTAAGTTGGTTATTTGCAGAGCAGAAGAGGCAAACTTAATTACGGGACACATTTGTGATAACCTACGAGCAATCAGCCATAGACGGCTCCATCTTTCTAAACGTAAAGGACAGCAAATAAAAAACGGCTCTTAAAGTAACGAAACAGAGAGATAAAGACGCTCAGCTAAAAAGAAATGTTGTAAGCGTCTCGCACATCCAGAGCTTATTTGGAGGCACACGGCACCTGTAACGCAAGGTTCCATTAAAAACCAATTAACTGTGGGAAATTTAATAGAAGGCATAGCGGCTCACTTTGCATTCATCGTTGCAATAAAGAGTGCTCTGCAGGATCTCCGCGGTCAGCTTGACTTCTTTTAAATAGCCCCCTTCCTGGAAATATGGCAAGACAAAAACAAAAAACCAACATGTTTAATTGTTACGTATTAAAAACAGTCTTTACTGGAGAAGTTGGCTGTCAACCCCTACTGACCTTTTTGCGGTTGGAAGTCTTGCCAGGTCGGATGGACTCGAGGTGGAGGTGGGAATGAGTCTGTTTCAGCTGCTCCACACAGCTGTCAATTAAACCAGCTGAAAAAAGACAGCAGGAGGATCAAACTGGCTGAAGAAAACAATACAGTCCAACAAAAAAAGTATTTGTCTCATTTAAGACTTCTTTGTTTTGCTGTTTTATTTTTGTAGCAATTAAATTACAAATTAAAATTACAAATCATTTTTACTTTAGGATAACCTGAGAAAAGCAGTTTAGAATTAATTTCATTCATTAAAAAGTTTTCCAAACAACATCAACAACAAAGTCCAATTGCCTCCTGAACCAAATAATTAGCTTTACTACTACTGGCTGCAACAACTGTCATCAAAGCATTTGCAAAAACTATTAAAACAATTTTAATTCTTCACAGAATTTCGACTTTTTCTTGGAATTGTTTTTAATCAGCCATATTGGAGGTATTCTAACATAAATAGACTAAATAAAAAATAAAATATGTTGGTTTTTTTCACATTATCAAGTCTTTATGATAAAGAAATATGCAGTTTCTTAATGACTTGACCACCGTACCAACTCCTTAAATCCGAAAAAATCTACATACTGGATTAAACAAAAAAGTGTCACTAAATGTATTTATAGCATAGAGAAAGCATGGTACCTAAATCATTTGCAAAATTTGCCGTATTGCAGTCAAGATATTTCTTTGCAATAGGCATTCAGTAATGCTGCAATTACATAAAATTGCTTATGTATTGTAATTTGCTGTACAAAGACATATAATAAGATCACACACAAACAGCTGGGGAGCTATCTAAAGTATAATTTAGGGAAACTGCTGCATAGTTTGTGTGGTTTTAAGAATCAGTCACACATATAACAGCTGATATTAGAGGATTTACCTTTGGCTGCATGTTTTTGAGCTGTAGGACTGCAGGCCAGTAGTGTCATCAGAGCTCTGGCTGTGAGTTTCCTTAGAGGGTCCTGAAGAGTCCTCTTTTCAAAGCTCTGACAACAATCGGGTTAGTGCAACCGTACCCGCAAAACAGGAAAAACAGAGATTTACATAACTACAACATTCACACCTACCTGCAATAACAGTTCACCCAGCTCAGTGGCAGAGGGACCATTTAAGATATCTGACAGAGTGCTGCTGTGCTCGGATGTTGGGTTTTTCAGTTCTGTGCTGCATAGCTTTGACTCCTCTGTGAAAACCGTGGAGAGGAACTGCAAAGCTGCCTTGTGGAGCAATAATTCTGCACTTTTCTCGTTCAGACACTTAAACAATGTTCCTGCAGACAACGGAAATTATTGACAGTAATGAATGACAAATGCTTTCTGAATGAGGGCAACAGGAAAAAAACAAAACAGTTAATTCAAAGTTTTTACCCAGTGACAGCTGGATATTTGAGTGTGACTGAGTCAGCTTGCCCAAACTAATCATCTCACCCAGATGCCATAAACATCCTTGCTGACAAAAACACATGTGATCACAAAGCCTCGGCATTCATCTTTTACTGGACTCATTAAACGTCCTTGCTGCATCATTAATCAGAGGGGAAGATATGAGCAAGAGGGGTGGAGGTGGTTTAATTATCCTACCCTTGCATCTGTTAGAGAAACTTTACACACTAACAAGGATGCTTAAGATTTTTTCATTTGTTTTCTCCGGATTAAGACCTTGGCACAGAAAATTTGAGAGACTAAAACATAAATGATCTATAATATGACTCTAGAACTGATTTTGACCTCTAAACGAACATTATTTTGTCACTTAAACTCACACAGTAGGCTATCCGTGTACCTGTGAACGTCCGCCAGCGTCTGCCCAGCACAGCAGAGACAGATGGGTGAACCGCCGAGCCGCCTCTGCTCACCAGAGTAGCCAGAAGCATAAACACGTCTGTCCAGCACGTGCAAACCTCATCCCACGTACCTGCGTCTGAGGAGGACAAGGAGTGAGTCGCAATTTTTATGACAGCAGATGAGCACAAAGGGGACAACATGTCAGCCGTATTGTTAAGCTGCACAGAGAGCAGATAAAACCACAAAAGAGGAGACATAAGGAGTGTACAGAGCCTTTTAAACGGGTTTATACCAGTTGAACCATTTTACTTCAATGCATTATATTCTGATATAATCCAAAAATGGAAACAGTACATGTTAATAGCGGGAGAAGATAAAATTGCCACGCAGCAATATCATTTTGCCGGGCATGTTTCTCTTCAGTCTGCAAAGGACCTATTAAAATAAAATTAAAAAATAAAAGGTGCATCTTTAAACTATTCACACCGGTGGGGGAGGGGAATATGTGATATTTACACTTGGAAAACAAGTATCCTTTTCATTCTATTTCAAAGTCTCAAAAAATGTCAATTTTTTTGGTTGTAACATACAGTAAAGAATTGTGAATATTAATTAATTTCAAGGCACCGTATGCAACCTGTTAAATCCCAGTAAGTATAAATAATACATTTCCGCATGCGAGTCTCACCTAATAGTTCTGTGGCTAGCAAGAGTGCAGCCGTCAGTTTAGAGGCAAGCGGCTTCAGGAAGTCCATCTGGCCAATCACCTCCTTGCTTACGGTGATGCAAGACCGCAGCAGTTTGGAGAAACTCGAGAGGAACCGAAGTGTGGTGACAAACTGAAAAGTCACATACAAATGGATGCAGATTTATAAAGTGGAAGTATAATAATAATTTTAAAAAAACAAGCAACATTTGTTAGGCTGTCAAAGCTGGAGAGAAAGAACAAGAGTAGTAGTTCAGCTGAAAAAAACAAAAACAAACCCCAATTGTATGCTTGGAGCATAATCTAGTTAAGTATTCCTCCCACACTGAAAATGTGGAGGTGCACTTAGATAACCTGTTCTGAAACTGGCACGGTGTTCCAACCCACGCATTTTGTGGCAGATCACAATAATAAAGAATAAACTGGAAAATTTCCCGAAACACTCTGCCAATCTGTGCACTTTACCTGACGCTTGATGTCCTCTTTGGTTCCGGGAAGGATGTTAGGTATCCTCAACTCGGTCAAACATTTTTCCATGAGCTCGATATGTACTAGACTAAAAGAAGGTGGGGAAAAAAGCCCAATAGGATGAGTCTGTCTGCAAAGGACCAATGGCTACTGAAAATAATAAGCACATCCTTATGTTTGCATGAATGGATAAAGGAAATATATAACAAGGTATGCTAAACATACCAGCTCTGGTTTCTTTATTAGAAAAAGGAGAAGCTGGGGTGTGAGAGCAGGACTTAGTCTGTGGCCTTATACCTGCTTAAAGCCTGCAGTAGTCGGTTATCTTGCATCGCAGCGAGAGTGAAGTCTGGCAGGATGGCCAGAAGATTGTTCAGCAGGCCGCACTGGGCGGTAAGGAGGTCGGGAGTTACCAAGACAACAGTTTCCACGCCTGAGGGTTCGCCTTGTTGGGAGTCCTGAGAGGTAGTCGAGTTGCTTGTTTCTCTGTCACTTTGACCTACGAGACACATCAAAAGTCACTGTGAATCACATCCTGCGTGTCTCTCGTGTCATTGAAATAGCTACCATCAAAAGCATCCAGCTGAAGCAAAATACCAGAAATGAGAGGTTTAGTCTCAGATTTGTATATGTTACGGTGGTTTCAGTTTAGGACTGCTGGTCACGTCACAGTTCACATTTTCCAAACACAGACAATTTCAAGTCCATATGATGACTTTAAGTCTAGACTGATTTTTCACTCTTTGGTACCTTGAGCCATCAGCCTGGCAGGAGTATCATCTGGGATGGTCAACGGGGAGGGAGCTTTTGGAGTGCTCAGCCTTGATCCTTTACTCTAGAGAAGAAAACAAGAGACTAAGAACTTTCTTTTTATTTCAATACATTTTTATCCGTTTGTGCAAATATACCAGAACACACTCACAGTTCCTGTCCAAGGAGAAACCAGAAAGTTTTACATGTTGGGATACAAATGGATAAAAATCTGCTGAGATTGTCCAAAATAGATTAGAATATGTTCCTAATCGATACATTCAGTAGGTTTACCTAACAAGAGGAGATGAAATAAAAATGGAAATGTCCTGCGTTAGTTAAGAATGAATAGTTTCTGTAATAAAATTACACTCATAAATAGAGAAACTATGAAAAAAAGCACTTCTACCTTAATTTAATATGTCTTGAGTTAAACTGGAGTGATTTTAGTCATCAATGAATGAATGTACGAATGGATTAACAAATGAACGATTTAAGTAATGGGTTACGAATGAATAACGAATGAATGAATACATTAACAAATGGATTAAAATTGCTGAACTGCACTGCTCAAAGTAGCAGCTTTCTGACAACTTTAATTCCTCCGTTTTGGTAGAAAGATGCATTTTTGGATGACTATTCCCTTTGACTTTTTACGCTGTACAGGTCAGTGATTTTTGCTGATTTTCCTATTTTTGGTTTCGCTTTTCAACTGGTTGTTGTGATGCATAACCATAGCAACAAGGTGGTTTGCAACTGCTAGCAGCTGCTCAACATCACAAAAGCTCAAATAAGGGGAAATTGTCCTGGCCCTTGACTGTCAGTGTCCAAATCAAATCTTTGAAGAAACTTGGATAAAATATCTTAAAGAAACATTTAATGTCATTAATTTTATTCATCCCAAAAACATTACATGATAAAGTACTTTTGAATTGAATGAAATAGTGGATACATTCATGAATAAATAAACTAACGACAAGATGCATTAATAAATTAATGAAATAAGTGAATGTGATAACATATGAACTAATCGATGAATGAATAATTGGTTCAACATACTGGAGCATTACTGACTGCGGTGCTTGAGGTGGAAAGTGAGCTGGAACTTCTTCCAGAGGTGACAGTAGGCGCTGGCTCACATTTCCAAAGCAGCAGTGAATCGTCTGAATCTAAATAAGCATACACAAAATTAAAAAACACAATAACGCACATAATTATAAAAATGTTAGGTATTTGCAAGCGTAATCTGTTTCTTTGGCGTAAGGAAATGGGGATTTACCAGCTAAAGAGGTTTCCTGAATGCTGGGACTGCTGCTCCCACAAGGCCGCGGCTGCAGGTCCAAGGTGTACCTGCCATGGTAGCAGGCCAAGGCGGAGAGAGCCACATTGTGGAAATAATGACAGTGGTACAGCAGAGCCTGCAGCGCAGGGAGACCTACCAAAGACACACCCGATACCTCATCATGGACACATGGGTGCTAGAGGGGGAAAAACAAAGTAATTTGTTTTAATTTTTGTACATTTTTGCCATGAGAAGTAAAAACTAAATAAATAAATAAAAACACGCAATGTCTAAGAGATATTGCGTGTCCTAGTTATTTTGTTTCTTTTCCTTAAAATGCTTCCCACACAGCTTCTCTCAAAGCTCAATAGTTTTTTTTTTTTTTGGGGGGGGGGGGCTTGTGTCTAAACTGCATTTAGAAGTAGTCACACTGTTGCCGAATACTTGCATCCTCATTTAGGATGCCTTAAAGAGTTTTGACAGAGAGCTTCATTCATTTGGTTTTGTATTCTATGCGTGCATCTAAATGTAAAATGCGTCTTTCATTCAGCAACACGCCTGATCTGAACCCAGAAGCACTTTTTCGCAACAAACAAGAGATCTGGGGAGGTGGAGGAAACTAGAAAGAAAAAGGTAGAAAAAGTTCATGGTCTGTAAAAGGGCTTTTTAACTGGCAGGCTGATCTGCTGACCTGCCAATGGGAGTCCGTTGCCTCTTCTCTGTTGGC
>JAVLVB010001131.1:2226246-2244299 GCA_032876305.1 Orestias chungarensis
CACACACACACACACACACACACACACACACACACACACACACACACACACACACACACACACACACACACACACACACACACACACACACACACACACACACACTTATAAGGTGGACTGCACCAGCAACAGCGCCATCTGCCTGTTTTTGGTTAGTAATACATTCTTCTGGGCCCCTAAATGGTCTGTCATGGATTACATTACATACATTGAATAACAAAGACAAATAATCAAATGTATTATTTTTTTTGACTCATCATGAAAACATAAATAAAAGCTCTTTCATCATTTTTTAGTTTTTAATTCCACTGTACCTCTCTGCGAACCATGCTGCTCTCCTGTTGGTCCAAGAGGATGTTGAGCAGCGTGCCCCACAGACCGCCGCTGATGTTCTGACAGCTGGCACACAGAGCCTGGCAGCCGCTGGGCATGGAGGAGAGAGCGGCGCCTAAACTCAGACTGGCAAACCTCACCTGACAGACAAAGCAGGAGATGCATACACATGGTGAACTGTTCAATCTCAAATTGCTTCTTCCACATAAGTCAAGGAAGCATTCTAGTTTTTAATGTTTGCGAAGCCAACATGCAAAAGCCGATTAAATGCCTAAGGAGTTCATGAAGTTATGATAAAAAATGATAAAAAGTGAAAGCTGGTATCTTTACCTCTTGATCTCGGTCCACCCAAAGCGGGATGAGCCAAGCCAAACCAAGTTGAGAGCCGCTACCTTCCTCAGTGGCTCCGTTAATCCCAAAAGACCATTGGGCTATATAATCCTAATGTTGGAAAACACCTTTGGTTTAACTATACCAGTCTGCAAAAGACTCATCAGACGCATCTTTAATTTTACCTACAAATATTTTCAAAAGTATTCACACCTTATGAGCTTACAAACTTTTGGTGAATGAAAATTTTATGTGACAGACCAACACAAAGAAGTAAAACTGTAATAGTTGTGCACATCGACAGCCGGAAATGTACCAGAAGGTCAGATTAGGTGAAGAGAATGTATGAACATCATTTGAAACGATTCTGAATGACATTTATCTCCTGCAGAATGTTCAGTGTTTTCTGCTGGAAGATGACTCTCAAACCCAATTTTTAGTAGGTTTTTTTTTGTTTTGTTTTTTTACACGGCTGTTCAACATTTGGCTCAATCAATTTTCTCCTTCAGCTCTGACAAGCTTTCCAGCCACTGCTGTAGAAAAGCACTCGGAATTGAGTGATGCTATCACCAACATGTTTGTGCTAGAAATTCTTGTGCGGTGTTAGAGATTTGTTGTTTAATTTGTTGTTTAATTTCAAGGTATGTATGCGACATGTTTTCTTGCCACTCTTCTATATAAGACAGATCTATTGAGAGAATGACAAATTCTATCGACGCAGATTTACCCTGGAGCATATGGTTGTTTCAGTTATTGTAGTTTTCAGATTTTTAACAATAAAAACATTTTACTCCTTTATAATCAGGAACCACTTTGTGTCGGTCGACCTCAGAAAATCAGAACAAAATTCAATAAAGCGTGTGGTTTGAAAGTGACAGAAACATTACAGTTACATTAGGCTATATAAAAAAAAAAAAAACATTACTTAAAAACTTGCCTTATCCTTGTTTTCTGTCATCATCTCATGAGACAGATGTAGCAAGCAAATAATGGCGCTCCTGGTAACACCTTTCCCCATGAAGGACAGGGAGTTCCCTCTCCACTCAACATAAAATGAAGAGATCACCTGTGTGAGTGAAACAAGAACATCACCTCATCAAACAAAAATACAATTCAAGCAAAGATTTAACAAGTATTTATGGCTGTTATAAACATATTTATTTGATGATACAAAGCCTAAGCTCGCAGTAAGTTCTGCTTTAGTCGGAGCCAGACGTGTGCTGATCAAGCACTGCATCCAAATGAAACTTTAACACAGCTGAGAGACTAATTAGTGTGTTTTTGTGTGCCATCAGTATGTGAGGCAGAACAGAAGAGCTGGTGAAGAGAGAGGAGCCAGAAGCCTGCAGAGCCTTAGGACGACGTAGTGCCAGAAAGGCCAGTGGAGAGGCCAGTCAGAAGATTAAAAGGGGATAACTCTGTAGGTTTTAGACGTGTAACCTAAACAGAATTGAGAAATTATCTGTAAATATGTGCTTATATTTTGTTTATGCATTTGTATTGGAGTAAAATTGGCGATTGTCAAAGGATTTTTGTTTTCAAAAACCTTTGACACCTCTCTGCTGACGATTGTTGTACCGACCGGTCTCCACTTTGTTAGGCTATTGTTTAATGCGCTGCTGCACAACTGAACAGATGGAAAAAGCAAGGGTGATTAATCTCATCAGCATCTTCTCAGCATAGCATATCTGATCATTTTTATTTTTTTTATCAATTGGGATTCATGCCTCACAAGTATGTTTTGCTGAATTTCAAGTCATTCCTCAGAAATTTCCATGTTTTACCATTTAATACTTCTGTAGGCCCTTTAATATCTGCATAACCAGTGGGAGGTTGGCACAAACCCATTCACCACCGACCGTATGAGCACACATACAAAAATACAGGCTGAGGCATTTACATTCACCTCTAATAATCCACTGAGATACTTTGAGCAGAGGGAACTGGGCTCCAGGTCAGAGCAGTGGGAGCTCCAGCCAGGCTGGGCAGTGAGGCTGACCATGCCCTGCAGTGCCCTCTCCAGGTTGGGAAGGCCGTAGAAACGCGGGGCATCAGACAACTGCAGGGTCTGAAGCAAGCGCAGTGCCAGCTGGCTCCTAAACGGACCTGCTAATGCCAAACATAGCCTGGGAAGACAGGAAGGGAGACAGTGAGAAAAGAAGCAAAGCAGACAGGCAGAGGAGGAGGAGGACAAAGGGGGGGTTAAAAAATAGGAGACAGAAATAAATTGAAAGGAAAATTAGGAATTGATAACAGGAAGTTTTCTGCTTTTTTTATTTTAACACAGCAGGTAAGTAGAAAAACTTTGAGAGGCAGTTTTTTCCTTCATTCTCTAAAGCTGTACTGTTGTTCTTTTTTCATTACCTTTTAAAATGTTTATTGTCTGCATAAAAAATTCCTGCTTTGGCTAAACAAACAGTGATTCAAATGAAATGATACAGATATAATTAAAGGGTAACAGATGAATTAGCCCACCTGTCAGTGCTATTTGACAGTCTGATAAGTAAAGTGGTAAAGAAATTGGTGAGTTCTCTCTGAAGTCTCTGGCTGATGTGGTTCCTCAGCTCCTGTTGATCCTCTAAGCTTTGAGTCGAGCTTGGCATCTCCATACCAAGAAGCAAATGAAGAAGAGCAGAAGTCTCCTAGGGAAGCGTATAAACAGAATTAATATGCATGATTTCATTAAATTTGATGTTTTGTCTTCGGTCTCATCTTTGTTTATCGAAATCAAATATTTATTTAAACAGATTACCAATGTGTTTATAAGTTTGTTCACTGATAAGTTAAATATTCTAAGTCCACTATTGGAATTTCTATAGTAGAGAATGGACTCCAAACCTAACCCGATGGTTTGTTTGCACATGTGCTTAAATTCAAAATAATTTCAACAAAGTAAATAAAATGTGGAGAGTTGTCAGATTATAGTAGACCTCTGTAGACATTAATCCAGAAGAACTACCCTAATGTAGAGAGACACGCACAAAACATTCTTAAAGTTATTTCAGCATCATTATCCCATAATGGTAACATATTTAAAGCCAAACTGATCATGTAAACTACAGTTTCCTTTGCAGTATGTTTTAGATATTAAAAGTTTGCATTTTAAATGCTAATGTAATGTTTAGAGCGCTGGACATGGTCTCACAGCACCAGAAGCTCACAATGGAGCAAATAAAGCACTGTGTTCTTTATACTGCCCTGCAGCTTTCTTGTGCCAAGTTCAGGTTTCTGCCATATTCAACTCTTCTCTGTTACATCAAAAGTAGGCACTAAAAAAACAAAAGAAAGCCAAAAAATGAATTTCCTTTCGGATTACAAGAAAAAACTCTAGGTTACTTTCGTAACCCCAGTTCTCTGAGTAGCATGAGTGAATGTCTCACTATGGGAACGCCATCGGCGTGACCACATCAGAGGCTCCAATTACACTCCACCAGCCTTGATTGGCTGGGGATAAGTCTGTCAGTGCCAGGGAGAGGGGCATGTCCCACCCCCTACCTATATATGGGACTGGCCCTGCACAGACAGATCATTCAAAAAAACTCACACCCTCTTCCTCTCTACGAATGAGCAAGGAGGGTGGCTAGGTGAGACACTCACTCATGCTACTCAGAGAACCGGGGTTACTAAAGTAACCAAAAGTTCTCTTTCATAGCATTCGTTTCTTGTCTCACTATGGGAAAATCCTGACTCCCGGATTGCGATGCAGACCCAAGACCAACTGCTGACAATATAAGTCATCGATGGGAGCTTGGTGCCTCTGATACCAGGCTGAACACTGAATGAGCCAGCGGTTGAGCTGTGACATCGAGCTTATAAAACCGAGCCAATGTATGGGGAGAGGCCCAGCTTGCTGCGGCACAGATCTCCTGGATGGAAACTCCTCTAAACAGGGCCCATGAGGTAGACAGCCCTCGTGTAGAGTGGGCAAGAAGGCCCTCAGGAAGACGCTGTCCCCTAGAGGTGTAAGCTAAAGCAAATGGAGCAACTATCCAATGCGAAAGTCGCTGTTTTGACACAGGTTTGCCGAGGGGACCTTTTGCCCAAGAAACAAACAGCTGGTCCTATCCATATAAGTGTGTAGGGCGCGAATTGGACAAAGTCCATGAAGACGCTCCTGCGCCACTGAGGAAAAAGGCGGGGGGCTAAAAGACACCAAGTATATTGTCGAACATGACCCCAGCACCTTAGGCAAAAACACAGGGTTACGAATTAAGGTCACCCTTCTATTCCCTACAGAGAATTTGGTACAAGCTGGGTTCACAGAGAAAGCATGAAGCTCACTCACCCACTTGAGGTAAGAGCTAGTAAAAGTGCCGTCTTCAGAGTAACAGATCTCAAATCCACCTGTTCCAGGGGCTCAAATTGAGCATCCATCAGAGCATCCAGAACCAGGGGAAGGTCCCATGATGGTGCCAGGGGTTTTGAGACAGGAAGCCGAGGACAAACCCCCTTAATAAACTGGCAAACCAAGGGGTGCTGTCCCACGGTTTTTCCACCAAAACCGACATGGCAAGCTGAGATCACTGACAAGTACACTTTTATGGTGGAAAAAGCCTTACCCTTATCCAGCAGTTGTTGCAGGAACGTCAAAATGGTAGCTACAGAGCACTGAATGGGTATTTCCTGTGCTTCTGCACACCCTTTTTCAAATATGGCCCATTTGCAGTCATACAGAGACCTGGTTAAGGGGGCCCTCGCACTCTGGATCGTCTCAATAACATTGTGTGGGAGACCTACAAAGTGTAAATTGAACCACTCACAGGCCAGGCCCATAGTGCCAGCCTTTCCGGGTGGGGGTGTAGAAAATTCCTCCCCTGTCTGAGACAAAAGGTCCCGCCGCAGCGATAGAGGCCAAGGTTCTCCCTGGAGAAGCTGGATTATCTCTGCCAACCAGTGCTTCGATGGCCAGTGAGGCGCAATGAGGATCATGGACAGGCCTTCGGCTCGAACTCTGGCTATTGTTGGCAGAATGAGAAGTACAGGAGGGAAGGCATACAGGAGAGCTCGGGGCCACGGGTGGGAAAGAGCATCCACCCCCAAAAGGTGCTTCCCAGTCGAGAAGGGAGAAAAACAGAGGGTATAGGGTGTTTTCTCGAGATGCAAACAGTTCTATTGAGGCCTGCCCGTAACACCAAATCATCCTGACTACCTCGGGGTGAAGCCTCCATTCTGCATAGAGAGGGTTTCCCCTGGAGAGGGTCTGCTCCCCAGTTTAACCCTCCTGGGACATGAGTGGCCCTTAGTGACAGAAAATGGCTGCTGCTCCAAATGACCAGCTTGTGTGCCAGCATATGAAGATGGAATCTCGGACCCCCTTGTCGCTTTATGTATGCCACCACAGTCGTGTTGTCTGTCCGAACTAATAAGTGATGACCTTTTAGAAAAAGAAGGAAATGTTTCAGTGTCATGAGATCAGCCAGCAGTTCCAGATAATTGATATGGAATGCACACTGTGTCTCCAGTGATGATATCACTATCATTTCGCGTTCATGGCGCGAAATGATAGAGTAGCAGTTCCTCACAGCTAGCAGTGCTGTTTTGCAACAGACTGAACGCTGGTTTTGTCCCGACACACACTACCAATCTGGAACAAAGGGCCCGGTGATCTAGTTCGCACTGGTATCTATGGACAGTTAAGGAAGCTCCAGAACAGCAGGCAAAAGCGAAAAACCAGCCGGAACTCGTAGCGAGAAGAGGTTTTTGAATGATCTGTCTGTGCAGGACCGGTCCTATATATAGGTAGGGGGTGGGACATGCCCCCTCTCCCTGGCACTGACAGACGTATCCCCAGCCAATCAAGGAAGATGGAGTGTAATTGGAGCTTCTGATAAGGTCACGCCAAGGGCGTTACCATAGTGAGACACGAAACGAATGCTATGAAAGAGAACATTGAGCTACAGAGATTTTGGGGATTTCTAATCATCTTAAATTAGTGTTTGATTCAGGCTAAAGTGTTTGAATCTTTTTCAAGTTAATTTGTAGGTTTAACAGGCTGGTTGCTTATATGTGATTATTAATTTTTGCGATTACAGCTAATGAGTTTTGACATACATATTCATTTTGTAACAAGTCTGAGTCCTGTTGAATATAGTTTAGATTTCTTGTAGTGTGTAAACAAGAGAAAGGAAAAGTAATTTGTTTGGATTTTTTTTTGGATTATTATAATGCATCATAGATTATTGTTTGTTTTAACAAAACAAAAACAGTTGCATCCCCTAAAAAGATACAAAAAATTCGCTCTTGGCTGCCACACGGTTAAAAGGATAAAATAAAATTACTGCTTTGTGCACACTTTATGCAAGTGTATGAGGCGACAGATGTTCCTGAAACAGCTCAGTAATTACAGAAAAACAGAGGAGAGCGGTGAGGCTTACCCCTATAAAGGCATTAAATCTGAGTCTTCTTTAGGTACCGGAGGGAAAATTTATTGTTTACACACAAACTAATGAGGAAAACCAAGGTAAGCATAACTAAATACAGAAAGCATCTTTTCTTACTGTAACAGACAGGTAATTTTAAAATAAGAACCCCGCTTTTAGAAAATTGTAGAAAATATTTGCTGCACCTACAGGGTGGAGCTATGTTGCAGTTTTTCTGCTGCTAGAGTATAAGAATGTAAATTATGCTGTGTTCTTATTCTGGCTGATTAATGCAGGGTTTGAATGCTGTTCTACACTGTAGGCTTCTGCATGGAGGAATTCGAGTACGCAGACGCTTTACTGAGGCTGCAGAGAACAGACTTTATTAGGCGATGCACATTTGGTTCAGACATCTAAGATTGATGAGAAATGACTCATTTAAACTTCATGTTAAAGCTAACTCCCATATCACAACTAAAGCAACCCTCAAACATTCGAGTACTAACATAAAACCATGATTATTTATTTGGGTTATATCCCTAAAATTATCTGTACACACTGGTGCAACAGGTTCTACTTTATTGTTTGTCCATAAAAAGATTAAAATGATCTGGACCTGATGGAGAAGCAGCTCCAGTATCCAATACAGGTCCCTGTCCTCCCGGTCAGAGGCGGACTCTGTGGGGATTTGTTTGAAGTAGGCATTCAAAAATGTCAAAATTCCCACCAGCAACCTTTCATCCTCAACACAGGCCGGGCGCACCTGGAGAAACCTGCGGGGAGAAAAGAGACGGAGTGTATGACAATCATGCCAAGAAAGGCTTCTCACATATCCAATGCAGGTACTATGCAATACATCTGACTATTGTTCTGTTAAGATTTTTCTTTATGTTGAAACATCACAACAAATAATTTTTTTTAAACAAAATAAACCAAAAACCAAATTCCACAGACACAGAAAGAAACTGAAGAAAGATAACTGACATATAAGCAATTCAAAGTATTCATAGCATTTAAACATCTTCAAAAGTGACAACCACAAACCTTTATGTTTTTAAACTAACTTTACCAGACAGACTAACAAAATTTGATCCTGGATAACTTTTAAATGTAAAGACCTGAATATTCTGTTTAATTATGCACATGAAATCTGAAAAGTTAGGTGTACATATTCAATCCCATTCACACAAAAAAAAGAGTCCACCTGTCTGTACTCTAATCATAGAAAATAGTTCAATGTTAAAGCATCATATGTTAACACAAATATTCTAATCAAGTCTGAGCAGCGTCTCTGATGAAGGAAAATAATAGATTCAGGTTTCTCCCATATACACAAGAAAGTTCAGTTTTGGTCTCATCTGATCGACGAAACTTCTTCCATGTACTTGTGTCTCAATCGACTCGCAGCAAACTGGAGTTTTAACTGTATTCTCCCAAAAGTGTCTTTCTTTTAGCACATTTCTTATACTGGGTATACTGGAGATGATTTATTGGCAACACATTTTAAAAACCATGAATCATTTTCATTTACCCTCATAGATATGAATTGTTTTGTGGTGTTCAGTCATTTTAAAACCTTATAAAATACAACTGCGGATTTGATTTTAACATTACGTTTACAAGAAACTATAAGTATGCAGTAGGCAACCCACTCTTTGCATTTAATATTACAAACTCATACATTTTCAATCATAGTATTTATTTAGCCGACAGACTAAACATGAACAGTCAAACAAAGACGTAAAACATTTATGGAAAAAAATAAATAATAAATCAGATTTAGTTAAAACATATCAGCAATATTAACAAATATTTAAACCAAAGACACGTTTTTAAAGGTTAATCTCCTTAACTGTGATCAAAAACAGAATATATTTACAAAAATACGCATTTGCAAGGACTGGTTGCAGAATATACATTTTTTTTTAACGTGTCTGCTAAGTACCTGGTAAACACTGTCTGCCAACTGAGTGTCTGAAGGATCTCTGTGCAGCTGTGGCTGGGAACATGAGGGAGAGCCAGCCTGTTAAACAACAAGTAGAGGCTGAGCCTGGACAGGGCGGAGGCCACAGATTTGTGCCCTGCTGCGGTCACGACGGCCTGGATGCAGTCGCGCAGAGCAGCTGGAAGGTGAACAGCCCGAAGCAACAAGAGCTGGGACTCCGATAGCTTCAAATCAGGGTGAAATCTGTTAAGAGTTGAGTTAAAGCAGTTAGAAATGTTGGTTGTGACCAGATTGTATAACTGTGGATCTGCATAAAATCCGTAAGAGCATACAAATTCCTGTGCGACCAACCGAGGGAATAAAAATAACAAGCCGTCCTGATATAAAGTCACATTATTTATGTTTAAAGAGCACAAAGTAGGAGCAAAAAAATAATTAAAGCATAATGCTATGGAGCATCACAGGCAAATATCAGAGGTAATTCATCTTAAGCAGCTGCTCTTCACATAGTCAAAGCATCTCAGATGAATTGATCTACCAATGGTGTGTTTCAGATGTCTTAATCAAGCTGGTTAAAACTGCAGAGAGACATTCTCATTTGTTTGAATTAGGTCACATTAGGAGCAAATGAAGACGGATGAACACAATATGCCACAACCCTGGTGCTAATACGATGCTGAACTACCAGCTGGAGACAGTGTTGTTCAAGAGTGATACGTGACGGGATCATTGCTTCGCATGTAAAATCCTGCTAAAGAGTTACTGCTCCATTCCTGTAACATTCATCCTTCAACCTAATCTATTAGAAAAAATCTATTTGATCGATCAATTCTCTGCATGTCACCAGTTCACCAAAAAAAACAACAACCAAAAAACAGCATTGCCTGAAATGGTAGCACTAATTGAACCTGGTTATAAACTTCTGTAAAATGATTGCAGACATTAATACACGATGAACAAGTAAGATTTTACTGTATGCACAAAAAAAAATTATAAACAATAAGAGCCTTACTGATCAACATCACTGGCAACAGCGTTTGGTTGTTCCAGGAGATTATCTATCCCATAATGCCATGCAGCATTCCAGGCCACCTGCAAGGCTTGGCGGGCGACACTGAGGTTCAGAAGGTCAGAGGAAGGAGCCAAGATGCAGCAATACGGACTGACAGCGTGATGAGTCGCTGCCTGGAAGGGAATGTTGTACCTTTGGGAGTCAAGGGTCAAATATTTGAAAAAATCTGTGGTTATTGTTTGCTTGTTTGTCAGATTATCTAAGTGATTTTTTGTTTGTTTCATGCAATTGTCTGTGGAATAACCCAACCCTACCTTCGTACTGTTGTTACTGGCAAAGAAAAGAGTGAAAGAGTCGCTTCAGTGGTGGATTTATCTGACCTGATAAGAAAAATTTCAAGCAAGACAAAACATTTTTTTTTTTAAACTGTCAAAGTAGTGTTTCTGTGACAAACTAATGAACACTGAACATCTGGTTAATAAATTCCGATTAGCACATCAGGATTTCATAACATACATTTCTAAAAGAAGTAAAACATAAAATCTGCTTTGTGTGTTTGATGACATTTTACAGTTTTAGGGGAAATACAGGCCAATAGTGATTTATGCCCAAAAAAATCTTTTAAACTGAATTGAGAGCATCAACCCCATTGCATGGTTTTTCTACAAACCCGGGTGAAATGATCAATAAGAGCTTTGATAATGAAATCTAGGCATGGTACATTTCAACATATTTTATTGCTGGTAAATTATCCCAGAACTCATGCAGTGTTAAAACGCACAACTTATTTTGCCAAAAACAATCTATTCCAATATCCCTGAAGGCAGAATTCACAAAAATAACAATTTCCTCTTGTTATGTAACCATAGGAACCTTTTTTTGTGCAGGAGTAGCCTTTTATTAAATAAAAAAAATATTAATAACCAATGTGCAAAATCAACAGACCATGAAATGTTGTTTCTATATGTGCCAAACTATATTTTAACTTAGAAAGTGAAAAACTCAAAGTGAAAAACACAAACAAACCATGTTTCAATGCAGGCGATCTCATCGAAAAGCAGCAAACACACAAGGACAGCCACCTCACTGCCATTGCCGTTGATCTCCTTCAATATCAACGAAGCTACAATACAGAAAGTATACTTATACAGTAAACCATCAATCAAAGATCCCATTTATTGACTTTTCCCCTTGAATCTAGCATAAATTAGGACACTGTACATATTCGACAACTTTAAAGAAGTTATTATTTTTCCAATAAGCATAAAACACTAAAATCTGACCTATAAATCACAAAAAGATGTTTGAGATTCCAACAAGTTGTATCAAATATATATATATATATATATATATATATATATATATATATATATATATATATATATATATATGATGCAACTTGTTGGAGGTTGGATGTATATGTGCATGTTCCATATTATATGATACTTAAAACAAACACAAACACAGAAGGGGACAACTTCGGATTTTGTCCACGAGCCACTCAACACGAAAGTGTGGAGCTGGTACCTAATGAGGTGTGTTGTTGTGCGTACCCCTGAGCAGTGTGAGGAGCAGGAGGTTGTGTTGCGCCAGGCTGTGCCTCAGTGACGGATCAGCGTACACCAGTTTTCTCAAGATGCATGCACACGACTCCAGGAGACAATCAAAGCTCTGGGAAGCGACAAATTGGCAAGTGCAGGATTGCAAACATGTATTAATACTATAAAATGACTGCACACATATGCACAGTCAGTTTTTCTAAGCTGAACTACAATTTACTGACTAGTACATGTCCCGTATAAAAGAATTTTTCATGTTTAGTGCTGCTGTTCGCTTTTCTCCATCCACCCAGACCTGTTGGAACATCACCCCCAGCAATTTCTGATTCCAGGACTGGAAATGATCAGCAGACTGAAGTAATTTTGGGCTGAGGGCAGAAATCACTGTAGAGCAAGGCCTGTCTGACATTATTAACATAGGCCTTGTCATTCTCCTATCATCCACGCCTCAGTGGCTTTAGTTCACACAGGCAAAAACACGCACAGTATAACCAAACACAAGTACACAGGTTTGCTTTATTTGACTTGACTGAAAGATTAATTCAATAAGCATCATTTACCCAAAATATTTTATTTTTTTTGTTTATTTGTTTATTTTTACCTTGTTGCCGTTTACGCTGTCTGTAATGAAAGAAAATACTTTCTCTGTGATGCCAAGGCTCTTCAGCATAGGGTGCATCGTTGTGTCTGCGGGAGAGCGGGAGATCAAATTTCCGCAACAAACATTTGCTGATGTTTTCTGTGTGCCTAAACATATTGCAGCGGGAATGAGGCAATGCAGCCGCAGCATCTGCCAATTGCAGTTTTCACGAGAGAAAAGGAACACAGTCGTCGAACTTTCAAACTCTGCTTCCTCAGTTTATAACCAGCATAACACGCAGAAATTTATTAACTACATCCTGCCTGGATGCAAGAAAGAGACAATGTGAGTATTCAAATTAAAAGAATGTAAGCAAATAGATCATGTGTGGAATACTGCTGCTCATTACTTTTTTTCCTCAAATTATGAATATGGAGGATTTTGCAGGCTGCTCACCTTGTAGCACGACAGAAAGCTGCTCTGCTGCCGATCTTCTAAGAGAGATATCTACGGTGTCCGAGTTCAGGATACAAAAAAGCTTCTCTACTGACTCCACCTAACAAAACATGACATAAAATTGACGCTGTGCCTCTTGGTAAAGGCGTTTGTGTTTTCTCATTTCTCTTTGTGTGGCTTTGCATGTACACCTTTAGAATGAACTTGTTGCTGGTGTCCAGAGTGACGTCTATTGGGCTCCTGAGGCAGAAGATGTTGGGAAGGAACGTGATCACAGACTGATCCGTGTTTGTTCTGTTGGGGTCGGCATCGGCGTGGCTCGTTAGGTGGGGCAGGATATGTTGGACCGCAGCTATCCTGACACTGCAAATAAACTGTTTTAAGAGACTTCGAAGAAAGGTTGCAGGTGAACTAGGACTGCTAAAATTACAGTGATGTAACAAGCAGTTTAGGTAGAAAATGTTCGATGATAAAACCATCATCTTAAATGTATCGGATTTTCGAACGTTTTAATTATGAAACATAACAATAAGCATGTATGTCGCAGAATAGGTAGAAAGAATAAGTCATATTTGCAGTAAAGCCATTAAGAAGTCCCATATGTATTTGCAGTTGTAGTATTTGCCCATTTTCTTCTTCTATTTTGTTTCTCAGTTCCATCTAGGAGACCTTTAGCAATTTGGGCCGTGTCATTTGAGTCCAGTGTAAGAATGTGGTACCAAATAACTGGCTGAATATAACTTTAACATAAAAAATGCAGTTTTATGAAACCGGGAATATACTAGCAAACATTGCATTCCTGAACAGTCCTTTGCAATGTGAATATTGTACAGATTTCCTTTCTCGCAATAGCAATACATTGTGCTGTCTTAGCCAACATGCAAAGAGGGTGGAGGGTGGGGTGCATCACATAGAACAACTGTAAAATACAGAAGATGACTGTTCGCAACACGACTAAATGTGAAAAAGTTCCAGTATGAATATTTTTAAGGGATATATACAGCAAGTTAAAGTACAAGCATTAAATCTGTCAACCAAAATAATAACCTCCAGCAGATGTTTGTTTTTTTCCCCCCAACACGAACACCAAGTCCAGGAAAAAAAACAAAAACTAAGAATAATCCTGCACAAAAAGATGCAGAATAAACACGGCAGGCGAACATTTTGTGCACCATAAACATAATAAAAATAAAGAAACACCTACACATGTCTGAGCACTTAACAATCAAACAAGCTCAGACAATGGGAAGACCCAGTGCTCTGACTTACGTGGGCTGCTTTGAGAAGAGGAGTCGGAGCGCCGCTTTCAGCCTGCCTGTGGTGGGGAAAGCCTCGTCTCCTGTCACATCCGACATGTCACTTATCAGCAGGACACACTTACCAAGCGCCTCTTCGGTGCTGGCATAGCCCTGCCACACAGCCAAAAAACAAACAAAAGCACACACACACACACACACACACACACACACACACACACACACACACACACACACACACACACACACACACAAACACACAAACACACAAACACGAGTCCTTTTCAGGCTGCGTTGGAAGACAAAATAGCGAACAGCAGGGACTTCCTGCTAAGTGGTACAACAGTAAATACAATCTGCATCTTTATGATTAGGGGTGGTTGAATTTTCGTGTCGTGTTGACATAGAGGGCCCAACTTGTAATGGCCTGTTTGAGTTAAATCGCACTTGACAGCCCAGTCAAACGCTCATGTATATTCATGAGGATAGTTTCCGGCTTCCTGTTGCCTGAAACTGAGCAATTAATAAAAGTTTGTTTTCTGCCAACCAAGAAAGAAACAATATAGCAGAGAATATGTAAACGAGACAATAACATCGTTTTTCCTCAAAGGCACCACAATAACCAGTTTTTTTTTGTGCTCTGAGGATATTAATATTGCTCAACAGATTATGTTTTTTTTTTTGTTTTAGATCGTGGGGGGAACGAGAACTGCCGTGTCCCTCTGAAAATGCACTGGAATGAGTTTCAAACAGGAGGCTGGTTTAAGAGCCCAGCGCCGAAATGACTTTGTAATCTCCACAAAGAGAGCAACACCTGTAATATGGGTATGACCGGGTAAAGTGCCTCGTTGAATCTGTCCCAGACCGACGCTGTCATCATTAATCGTCCCTTGAGGAGGAAGAGCAGGATATCCTTGGCAGCGGTGTTCACCTATAGATCACAGGTAAAGAGCTGATTTTACAGAACAAACCCGAGTCGAACAGCTGCTACCAAGTACTTAGGTGACAAACTTTTCCAGATAAACGCTGCCGTGCACAAAGTATTCATAACCTTATGGACATTTTCAGATCTTGTCATGTTTCATTTTTAGACGAACACAAAGTAGCATAAAATGTGAAGGAAAACTATTATTAGTTTAAAATGTACACATAAACCGCTTAAAATGTTTGTCGTACAACTAGAAAATCGGGTCTCTTTATGGAAGAAAGAAAACAATAAAGTAATTGTTGAAACAAAACCATAAGAGACAAGATTGTAATCGGCTGAAACCACTTTTTATGGTGGTCAGCACCTTACTTTTCTGAATTTTATGTACGGAAGTGCAAAAGCATGCTTTAACAAAGAGATGTTGCACTGATTTAACAGATTTAACACAAACAAAATATGTTTAGCAGGTTTAATAAACAAAACACTTTTACCTTTATTAAGGCAAATAAACACAAACATGCTTAACACAATCTATAAATTCTCGACTTGCTACATTCAAACTACAAAGTGAATCTATATTTGCAAAGGTGTTCAGCAAACTGTTCAAGAAACACATCAAGAAAACCACAAAAAAACAAAAACAAACAAACAAACCTTTTGTGCCGAGTCCTGCAGTCCAAAAGCACTAATTTCATACAGGACCCTGTGGTGGAGAAGGAAACTAACATCCGCACGTGGAGCTTCTTCGTGTCTTGATAGGTTTTGGATGCCAAGGCATTCCTGGGGGTAAATGTAACCACATCATAAATTATCCCACTTTTCACATTTGTGCTCTCATTCATGAAACACGGCTCCCTCTCAATTCTAGACTTTGATCAGTAAAATGAAGAGAGAGGCTGATTCAAAATGTCAAGACGGCTTTTTTATGGCACGCTGTCAAGGAGCCGTACGTCATTTGTCTCCATTTTACGTATTTAGGAACCAAAGACCCTACAGACGCCACCTTTTTTAAGCAGCATGAGCAGCATGGTGTGTTTCAGCCATGACCCTTTGCGCTCATTTAAACAATAGCCATCTATTAAAAAATAAATAAATCATGCTCTGACCTTGACCAGGTTTAAAGTACACTCATATGTTTCCGATTTGACGGGCGGTGAGGGATGGGACAGAAGCTTGAGGAAAAGTTTCTGGCTCTCGGTCTGGAGGAGGGGGCTGGGCTGATCGAACCTCCACCTCAAAAAGGAATCAAAATGACTTTAAAGCACTTTGTATAATATCAAAGTCATTTAAGTTATCAACAAACAGGTTGTTCTTACAAGTAAGAGCACATATGAACACACTCCTTGACGATGGCTAGGTGCTGATGAAACGGAAGACCGTCTACAGCTTGGTCTGCGAGTTCAAGTAACTCCAACCAGTTCTTTTCCCCCTTCGAAAAGAAACAGTATCAATTATTGGGGAGGGGGGGTGGCACTGCTATCTTCGGCTGATGTGTCTTACACCTCATACTTCAGCTTGTGCCTCCTTTACAAAGTTGCAAGTTGATTCCATCCAAAACGCAGCTCGGTCCACCCTCCTGTAGAGGCTGTGGCTGTCTGAGCTCACTTGCTCCAAGTAGGCGACGGCCGTGTCCTGCATGCTGGGGAATAGACTTCCCAGAGATGAGTCCAAGCATATGTGGAAAAGAGCCGCTGCTGCATTTTCAGGGAGATTTTCACAAGCCTGTTTTGAGTCGACAAAAACAACAGCTTTCAGGCTGAAACTCCAAGGAATGATAGCACACACCCACATCGTTATTAGCGAAAGACAAATGTTTTGTTTTAATGGTATGTGGCAGAATGACATGAAATGGTGTAGATACATTTATTGCTAAAAGGATTTAGGTTTGGGCTTCGACTGAACTGGTCTGTTGCTGTTGAGGGCGTACGTACTGGGTTACTGTGAAGATTACTCTCGGCCACAGAGTTAAAATGTTTTGTAGCATTTGAAAATCGAAGTTTGTTTCCTTTCTAGTATTGACCTTTATCAAGCTTCATCAATATTGTATCTATTCTAACAAGTTTCCTGTTCCACACCATGATGTTCCACTGCTGGAATTATGGATCAAGGATAATGTATGATGCTAATTTTCTTTCATGTAACCCAATTTGTATTTTAGTCCTAAGAGACTAAAGCACCTTCTTCTACATATATGATACGTCCCTGTAAAAACTTGGCTCAGATTTAATGGCAGTTGTTAAAGCTTTTTTCATAACTTTCTTACATAAAGGTTTTGTTTTTGGAATGTTAATAACAAAAAAAGGTCCTTTCGTCAGACTGAAGTCATTTAGACTTATTATGAGCGTCTTGGCTGGTCTTCTGATTAATGCTCTCCTTGTTTGAACTAATGACTATAATCCAGTGAGCTCTAAAGGCAAGTGCTTTAATTTAAGGATATCAGGGTAACAGGGGTGAATAAAAAGGCATGCCACACTTTCTAGATTTTATTGTGGTATAACAATTTGTATCGTTTTCCTCCCAACTACAATTAGTTCCCACTTCATTTTCATGTGAATTTCCCATTAAAATACATCAAAATGTGCAGTTGTGACGTCAACATGAATACTTGGCAACAGGAGAGGCGCTGTACTTACCTTTTCTGGAGGGAGTATTGTCTGGAGGAGTTTAATGGTAAATATGGCAGTCCCTATGTAGGCCATTCTGTGGTGAACCTGAGAACTGTGAGGAGCATCAGCTGAATGGTTCTGGTGAAAGCAGAGTATATCCCCCAGATGCTCCATGCAGGTTTGCAGCTTCTCCTTCTGAAATAAGCACAGAGATAAAGGTAAACCAAAACATAAAAAGAGACAGACAAATAGACAGAGCACACGTGCAACAAAACGCATGCCAACACACACCGAGCGCATCTCCTCCTCAGACTCAAACAGAGATGTCGGCACAGAGCCAGTGCAAAGATTGTTTATTCCAGGGGTTGAGAAATTCAATGTAATCAGATTTCACGGTTATTTTGCGACGAGATGCAGATACAACCCAGCTCACTGCGAATAATTTGGAAAAATCTATTCTCGGGTTACTTTGTTCCGGATGCAGACGCCGAACAACAGAAGCAAAGCACCAGCAGGGGGCAGTGCATGCCCTGTGCATCACTCAGCCTGGCTCGATCCCACAGGAACACGAGAGGGATCTGGCCAACAAAATCTGCTCCCCACATAAAGATAACAAAATAGTTCTTAGGTTGCAAGACTCTGAGAATGTATTAAACTGCAGAGGGCCACTGTGCCCCCCCCCCCCCCCC
>JAVLVB010001131.1:2248791-2260437 GCA_032876305.1 Orestias chungarensis
CACACACACACACACACACACACACACACACACACACACACACACACACACACACACACACACACACACACACACACACACACACGGATGTTTCTGCTGCTTCGTCTCTGTGGTTTTTTGGTGCTTTTTTTTGTGCAGAGCTTTTTTGCCACTTGAAGATGTATCCTGTCAAATATAAAGGGTGAAATGTTTTTTTCCCCCTCACCTTTCCCTAATGTGGCATTTTCCTCCTCACATAAAGGCAGCACTAACGATGGATGCGCCTCAAGATGAGAAAGCGTCTTTTGATAGCACAATGCCTGTCACCTGTCTCCCCATGTATGTACTGTGATGTTTGTCTGGATGGGTGTATTGGTACTGTAAATTCGTTAATGCTCATGTACCCTCGTGTAATGCGAATGACAATAAATAAGTGAATCTTGAGTCTAATTTTACCCTGCTTTGCCGAGTAGAAGCCCGGATCTTGATGAAAGCGCAGTCTCCTCTTCAGTCCAAGGCAAAGCTGCCGCAGGCAGGAGAGGGCAGATGAGTGGAGCTGGCTGACCTCACCTTTACCTGAACCCACCCTGAGCAGCAACAAAAGGCTCTGAAAAAGAAGGGAGTACCGGTTGTCATCATGCTTAACAGAGAGCTAACAAACAACTAATGTATAATCTGATAAATTATTGATTTGATTCAGTGTGCATTATCCATAAAGCAACAATGCTTTTTTTTAATACCTAAACTTGACCCAGACAAAGAGAGAGAAAAGGTAGAGGGGATTGATAAACAAAAAGGGCAAACTGGAATTGAATTAGTAAAGGAGTAATTTGTTTACAGTTCTAATTTCCTGCCATCTGTTCCTAATGAGGAAATGTGTCTAGGTTTAAGTCGTTTGGTTTTTCTTAACTGAACTAAGAACTCCAAAGGTGGGGAATGAAACAAAAATAAAAAGTACTTTCCAGTTGTGCTTTAAACAGAACATGTGGCTGCTTGGTAACAGTTTGCTAAAGCTATCACTAAGATGATGTGATTTTAAGCCCCACTTCATTAACCAAATTGCAACACAAATAGTTGCTCGTTGGGGAAAATTTATAATTCCTCAAACACTCTGCAATCCATGATTCTCAACATGTCAAAATAAACACATCTAAGCTCAACAGATAAACGGAAAGGTGTCTGTAAATGAAGAGAGTCTGAGCTGGTCACAGACTAAAGATTTAAGAACGGCAGCATTCCTTGTTGACACGTCTCACGCAGAATTGGGCCCGAAAGGTCAGCGCCCATTCAAAGCGTGAACGGCTGCTTCTTCACAAAACTAACGCAACAAAATATCCCAGCAGCACTGACCTTCACACATTGTGAGGTGCACAACGTAGCAGAGCTGCATCCTCAAAGCAATCTTCTATCCACGAGAAAAAGAAAGCTCAAGGGAACTTCAACTCCGCAAGTTCCGGAGAGATCGAGGACAAGGTATCCGAAACCGATGGTTTCCAAAAGAATAAATTCACAGTGAAGCAATAATCAGAAATACCTAATGGAAGTTTAGTCACTGTAGCAACCGATGAAAAAGGAAAAAAAAAGTCTTGCATTTCTTCTCCAATGTGTACAAATTTTCCTTTTGGTTTCTCTTCAAGTGGTTTCAGGCAAAGTCTGTTCGAGGTTTTTAAGAGCAATGAAAATTAAATACAATAAAGTCCATTTAATTTTTCTGTATTATACATCCAATTTTTTATTTATTTACCTTTACAGAGCATAATGCTGCCAAAACCATGCTTCACCAAGGGGATGATGTGTTCACGGTTATTTAGTTTTAATACAAAGTATCACTTCACTTCTTCTTTTTTTTTGGTACTTATATTAAAGGTTCATTTTAAATTTCCCAGTTTTGAAGTGTTTTATTCTCCAGTTGAATAAATTTTACTTTAACAACTAAACAACAACATTTTTATTTAGTTAATTTTTATTTAATTAGTAGTTATTTTACAGACATATTCCTAAATATATATATATTTTTTTTATTTGCCACTGCATTTACACTTAATTAAACACAATTAAGCAACTGACAGAACTTAGTTTTATTTAGGGATACTAGAGCAAAAGGGGCTAAGAACAGTTTTCTTTTCTATAAAAATCTTTGGAAACTCTAAATTAGCCTAGTTACAGTTTGTAATTAAACCCCTAATAATTTAGTTTTTTCTATTAAAACAATCCCCAAAATACATGAAGGTTTTTAGTTGTAGTTTGCCAAAGATGTTAAGCCTGAACACTTACATGACACTTTATGACACGATAATGAAAACTACCTTAACAATTCCCGGTCTTTGCAGGAAGATCTCTGCGGGAAAGTCCTGCATAATCACGTCACACAGAAGCTCGCAGGTCGTCCTCACCATGTTAGGATCGCTGCTCCCCAGAGAGCTGCATTAAATGAATGAGTGTGGATATTTTAACATTTGTTAGGACCAAACTTTAAATGTGAACATTGTATTAGCCAGTAATTAAAACTAAAAAAGTACAGCGGAAAATAAATGTGATCCTGTTAGACCTGGGCATGAATTCAAAAGTTTCTGGAACTTGGAGACTGAAGCGTGCCAGGAAATGAATAAACAAAGTAAATTAAAGCGTGTCTCGTCTTACCTCTCATTGGAAGACAGTATGTGTCGGTCTGTGTTTGTTAGAGTCAGCCACGGAAATACAGAAAATTTCAGACACCTCACAGATTTACGTACTGCATAGATCAAAAAATGAGAAAAAAGGAAAGTACAAATCAATGTTTATATTAAAACTAGGATAACCTTTTACAACAAAGTGACAGTATATCTCAGTAAAGCTTACCTGCTATCTTCTGAGTTGGTATATTTGTGTTGTAATGCGTACTCTTGTGAAAATAGCCAGTTTTCTTCACATTATCGTCAACTGAGACAACTGCTGGGGCTGCAGTGGAGACAGCACATTTGTTATCGAACATCTCAGATACTGCACATCTACTTTCCGCAAAACGTGAAGGGTGAAAAGACAAGCTGCCTTTAAGCAGCATTATAACATTGTAAAATAATAACAATAAAGATAACAATCATTCTCAGGTAAAAGAAGCACTTGGTTCAACTTGTGACACCTGTTGTAGTTGTGCTGCACGGTCCATGAGAGTAGACAGCTGAGTGACTAGGGAGCAGCTCAGGAAGCTGGAACAGCTGGTCCAGGGTTCCATCGATGACAGCTCGCAGTCTGGGCTCGATTGTTGGAGAAAGCCGGGACAGAAAGTCCACCGCCCCAACATCCCTCAACATCTGGGCTGAACTTGGATGCTTTGAACACAAAACAACAAAATAAACCCTGATCTGTAATAACAGGTTGAATGTTCCAGAGAATTTTAATCGTTTGTGTTGGAGCCGATCACTGGATAACGGCAAAGAAAGACATTTTCTAACTTCTAAAAGTAAGAATACACTTAATTGAACAAACCAACAAAAAAAACAAGATTTCACAGTTATTTCCCAATCCTTTGACAAAGCATCTTCGGACAACAATATTACGGCATTTCAAGCCAAGAACAACTTATTTACTTCTTGACTTACATGTAGTTTTTGTTTATGTTTTTGCAATGTGGTAAAGCTTTTAAATCGTGTAAATACAAAATTGTGTAAGATAGAATTTTTAAATATTTTTTGTATTAAGGCTACTGTAATTACCAGGTAAAATATTCTCATTTACTAACAAAGCTTGGACCGTTAATTCAAAAGAAAATAAAGCATTTGATTAGACAAGGGTTCCACAATTTTTGGGAACGCGTGTAATTTTGTTACTTTTTTTGAATATTAAACATATGGTGATGATATCAATAATGGCTAACAGTGTTTCCTTTTTTTTGGTCTTTCTTGGTGTATCATATACAGTACGCCAGGTGCCAGCATAAACTGCAATTAAAATACAATTTAGCCTTTAAAGTAAAGTGACTTACGATACATTTAGTGCCGTCTTCAGTTCTGCCAACACCAATATTGATCCGATGCGATAATAGCAACAATCCTACATATATTTATTACTTGTGTTGTGTGAAATGTTAGAGAGGACTTATTTTAGTGATATTTATCAAACAGAGAACAGTATTTCACCATGACCGCCATTGCTACTTGAGAGCAAGCCCTAATGTAATGATCACTGGGCTCTGCATGAAAGATGCAAGCTGCTAAATAAAAATAGTGATGCGGAATAAATGTCCTTGGCAACATTTGTTCCTGCATCACCATTTCTATTTAGGACTTGCATCCTGCTTGTGTTGAAGTTCTGGTATCAGAGACTTTAGAATCTCTGATAGATCCAGTCCAATATAATCCAATTTTTTTTGTTTTGTTCTGCGGACATCAATGTATCCGTGTCAACTTTACTTATATAGCGGTTTTCTAATAAAACTGACCACTCAAAGCGCTTTACATTACAGCTACACTGATACATGCAACATGGGGTTAAGTGCCTTGCCCAGGGGTACATTGAAATGTGACAGCATGGGGCAGTTGGAATTGAACCTGCCTGATTGCAAGACAACTACAAAAAAAAAGCAAACCAACTAAATTTCTGTTGTTTCTGTTTCTGGTTGGTAAGTTTTATGCTGAAACCGGCAGGAGTTCTTCTTTTTGATGCGCTGATAGAATAAAACATTATTATAATTCAGGGTTTGACCAGAGGATCCCAAACTAATAACTCAAGAGTTTTGTTGGTGATTCAAGCCTCGGACTGACTGTAAAGCTTTAGTTAATGTGTATTATTTTTTGATTATGCTGCTTGGTAAAACTAGTGAAAGTGGGAACAAAGAATAGGTTAAATAGATTTTACTCAATACCTCCATCGTATGGACTTAAACTGAGCACACAACAAAACAAAGACAAATCAGTCCAACTTAATATTTGAATATTATTATATATCCCGCAATACTGCATATGTACCTTTGCTAAAGTTAAAAGCAACTCGAGGACTTCCTCCTTCATCGGTACCTCCGGGAAATTAAACCACTCAAGCAGATACACGAAGAGCATCTTTTCCTGAACGATGTCAGCCACACTGATGAGGGAATGCTCCAGCTTACTGGTGATGCTCTTCAAGGCTCGGCCTCTGATTTCCACTAAGGAGTGACCTGAGATTTGAACAAAGGAACCACATCAGTTGTTTTCTTTTTTAAGACAGTTGTAAAACAGTTCAAACAAAGTTGCGTGCTAAAAATAAAGTTAGGTGAAATTAGCTGACATGCTAACGGTTTCCTCGCTTTGTTAGCGTTAAGTTGAGCAAAACTGAACTTATTCGGTTTACCTATTTTCTTGATAAGCGGTGATAACTCCATGTTTATTGTGAAGGCTTTCCCGGTCAAACGTGGTGTGTTTGAAGCTGTGCGGCCGTTTGAGCGCCTGAACTCTGGTCGTCTGTTCGCGACATGTCAACATTAACTTCCCCGGGTTTGTTTTTAACAACCGCGCCAGCGTCACGGCACTTCCGGTACGCGGCGCGTTCAGGAACACCGACTGTGTAGGAAACGTGCGCTTGAAGTTTCCGGAGTGTCGGAGAGAAAGCTTTAACCTCTCCGCTGGGACACATATTAATAAATTAGCAAATACTACATGGTTTAAAAAAAAACATATGAAAGTCCATCATGAAAAACAATATAGATTATGCACTGGTGAGCAGATTGAAGATTAAACAAGTTGTAGTAAACTCTTTTTTGTTTGTTATTGTGAAGTAAACTTTTGCTAATTGCATTTTTCATGTCATTGCTGCCATTACATTCATCAAAAAACTCAAATTCTGTCAAAAATACTTTTAGCAAATCATACGGACAATAAAAATATACATTTATTAATATGATTAAAACATCCATCCATCAATGTTTAAACCTGATTAACCTTGTGGGGTCATAAGGGTCGTCTGGCAAGAGGCAGGCGTACACCATGGACAGGTTGCCAGAGGCAGGCATACACCATGGATAGGTTGCCAGGCCATCACAGGGAAACACAGATAGAAAAGCAGGACAGTTTAGAGAATCCAATTGCTTAATCATGTTTTCGGACTGTGTGAGGATGCCTGAGTACCCAGAGAGAACCCACAGAGGCACAGGGAGACATGCAAACCCTTTTTAGAAAGACCCCAAGGTGGATTAGAACCCAGAGCCTTCTTGCTCCAAGGCAAAAGTAACAACTGCACCTAACTGTGTGTAAACATTTCAATGAGGCATTAAATAGACTATCAATAAAGTTAAATAAATTTGCTTTCATTGTTAAAAGCAGCTATACTATTCACACGTCATGATTTTAAGTTATCTTTTAGCCTAAACTATTGAAAGCTGTTTGGGGAGGGTAACATTGAGGTCAATGAGGTCAGCAGTCCCGCTGTGCTGGTCAACCCACCAGATTCTAGGGTCTATGTGACGAGCCACTGATACAGTTTAGGTTTTCTGTGCTAAAAAAAAAATTAAAATCTATCAATTCATAAGATATTATTTCGATTATTAACAGCACATAGAAATATATATATACAATGTTTGCTTTTTTTATTACCCTGTCTCAACATTTAAAGCTCAACAATATAGGTCTTTCAGTAAACTCATGAACAGAAGTTCCATTGACAAAAAACTACTTAGAGCAATGAAGTTTGCTTATATTCCTTTTTTTATATATACATTGTTTTGCTAAAAGTATCATACACTGTGTAAAATTATTCCAGTTCAATGAGATCTCACACTTAAAATGTGATACAGATAAGTAAAGCCAGCAGGGTGATAATTAATACACTTAGTGAAAGATTTGATGTCATTATAATGTAATCACACTTTGTAATAATTCCACATGGATTTAGGCCCTATAATTAATTTGAGCCCAACACATAACTGTGTCATGAGAGCCTGTGTGTGTGAAGACTACAAGACTATTGCTTTTAATTCAAGGACATGTTTCAGCATTATGCCAAAGTCCTGTTAGCTATATCCAGGTTTTATCAAGTATACTATATTCAATTGTGTTCTAAACCAAATAAGTTATTTTCTTATTGGCTGGATTAAAAGATTTAAAAATAAATTTATTTACATTCAAAAGCCCTCTTTAACTGTTTTTGTATTTCGCTACAAATTGCTGCTTTTTTGTTGTAGTTTGGACTGAAGAGTCGGCAGTGAAATAAACTTGCTGGCCTTGGGCAAACGGCTGGCCGTAAACCTCAATGAGTTGTAGTTACAGCGTTTTTTCCTTGCTTGAAGAATAAAAACAAATACAAAACACAGTGTAGGACATCTTTATCCTCATTACTTTACAGATTTCCAATAAAATCCACAAAGGTTGTGGAGAACTACTATGTTGTCATATTGATCAGTATGTAGCAACACTGTTTCAGAACCCGATCTGCAAACTGGAAGCAAAACTGTGCCTGAATGTTTGTCAGGATTTTCCAATACATAAGCAAAGAGCATTTTTATTTGATGTAAATGTAAAAAGAAATAATCAGATTTTTAGGGGATATGTTGTAATTTAAAGGTAAATTTAGTTATTCGTATGTGTGGTTGCAGGGTACCGTATATTAAGAAGCATGAAGTGTTCCTTGTTATCTTTGAGATATCACAAGACAAGAAAATGTGTTAAGCAGGAACAATAATATTTGTTCATGATGCTGACGAAAACAATGACACTAAACCTTTGTCAGTGGGTTTTTTTTCTGGAGAGAGGTTTAATGTTATTCAGTTTCAGACCAGATCAATGAAGTTTTTAAATCAATTATTCCCCATAGTACCAACATCAAGCTAAACTGGTGTGATCATTCTTTTGCTGGTGTAATAAACTTCCCTTCAATTTATATAATTTTTCTATATAGACTTATTTATTCAAATTGGCTTTTAATAGTTGCGGTGAGATGCTCTGTTTATGTATCCTTCTTGTTTTCATATGTTTTAATACATGTTCTATTGTATCATTGTGTGTGTTGTTTATGTTAGTTTAAGCTTCACCATAAAGTATTTTAGTCACTAATTGTTGATTGACAAAATGTTTAAAAAAAGCAATGGAAACATGATTAAAAAATGGGCTTTAATAATAAGAGTTTGACTGCAGTAATGCCAAAAAAGAGTTTTCCATTTTGCTTTGCGTTATTCAATAACTTTACTGAAATAAGCACAAAAAGGTTTTCTGATAGTATTTTTTAAGTCTCAGACATTTTCAGGTACAGCAGCTTTCCTTTTCTTCTCAACTCTAAACATAATGGTAGCCTCTAATGAGTGCATAGCCTACAGGCAAATAGTAGGTGAATGCAATGATTCAGAGGAAAATTCAGCGTATGCTTTTATCAAGGACGAACAAAGAGCTATGCTACGTTTGTGATTTTCTCTTTCCTGGTAATTTTTTTTTTTGTCCAGAAAATGATTTGATTCTGATTTGTGTAGGGAATGATTATGTGTCCTTAACTTTGAAGGAAGGAAGGTAATGGGAGGGTTAAAAACATGTCATGCTGCAGTGGCATTTACAGAACCCTTATGAAACTATTCATGGCCAATAATTAAAGAGTCCTTATCAGTGTGAATCGCTTTAGTTTTAAAGTATAGGGGTTTACATATACTATGTGAGTATAATCTTAAAACCCTTTCACTAAATCCCACATTTTTTGTTTTCCCTCTTCAAAATGTTTTATATCTCTATTCCTATAATGTTTCTGTAAGTGCAAAATGTATCAACATTTATTAGTTTCTTTGTTTACTTTAACTTTCAATACCATAAGTAACATTCAACACAAAAGAGCAGCAGTTGGATGTAATTTCTTTTTTAGTTCTTAATTGTGAAACAATTTGTGTCTGTTGGTCTCATCTGGCCTTTTCAGGTAGGTGGGTTTGCTTATGTTGTTTAATGTTTTGTTTAATTCTCGTTTAAATGTATTTATAATGTAATTTAAAATAGAATGTGTGTAGTTATTTTTGCAACAGGATATATTTTATACCAGCACAGGATTTTATACATTTCCAGTCATTCATGGGTCTTTACGTTTGTAAATGAAATGCCATTTGGTTAACCTCCGATATGATAAAGGCACTGAAACATTTAATGCTGTATGGGAAATATCCTAAGACGTCGGGAGAATTTTTCAAACAACTCTGAACTAAGAAGGTTTTAGCCTTTTAGCTTATTAAACATTCTCTCAGTTAAATGGTTTATCCTTCAACTTTGAAACCCTGTGTAGATCCTAGTGGATACAAAATACAAAAACAAAGATATGAGCATGTCAATGGGATGATTCAAAACTCAGCATCAACAACCTTCAAAAAAAAATTCTACTTTTGTAAATAATTACACCATTATTAAAAAATTAGTTTGAAAAAGTATGGAAAGAGATGCTATGACATAAATATAAAAATGAGCAGAGATTAGTTTAAAAAATAATTATGGTAAGCCTTTGAGTCATACTTTTCTGTCTTGCCCTTCAATAGACTGGCAATCTATCCATGTGGGGTGTGGGGTGCCCTAAGACAACATCCTTCATAATCAGGTATAGATAATGTAGATTATGTTTGAAAGATGATAAACTCAAATGAAAATAAATCTTAATTATTTGTGATGTAAAAAATCAAATTCTCTCTAAAATGGTTGAAATATAATAATTATTGATTAGTAAACTTTCATAATGTTTGCTACACTAGTTTTATCAATTTATTGTTTTTTAAAAGCCTTTTAAATATGGCATTTTTTAAGCTCTACAAAATTCAACTCTCCACCTGCTAATGAAATCTAATTATCCAAACAGAGTGGTGAAAAAATTTTTATGTTTTCAATCACACCAAGAACAAAAAAATGTCCAATAACCATTGTCACAACCAATACAACACATTAAGACTTATTTAGCAAAGTTTTCTTTTGAAAAAAAAAACAACAAGCTCTATAGACTTGATGTGCCTGCATTACCAGTCTTCCGCTCAGCTAGGAGGGTTGAGGATATGAAGGTGGGCATCCGGGCCCACATCCCCAACCAGCGGCTCCACTCTGACAAACTTCCCACCAGCAAAGCAGTCGAGTCAAAGGCCTCAGCCAAACTGAGGCGCGCACAGATATATTGTGCAAATAATTTATGGCTGATGCAGCGTTCATTTGAATTTAAGATGAAACTCTGGGAGCTCCCCCACATGCAGGGGTATCTTATTAAACGGTGTGGCCAAATCCTTTTGTGCACTGCTTGGCTTTACATATTTTTCAGGTGAAAATTGCATTTCGTAAGCCATTGTATGCTGTCACAAATCCCTTTTCCTTTCTTTTTCTTTGTCTTTTGATAGAAAAGTTTAAACAGTCCAAATATTATAAACCATTTGATCTGTTTACCCCATCATGATAAGAACGCTTTGGTAAGTCCCCTTGCTGCACATTTAGTTGCTTTTAACACTCCCCTTACAAATATCAACCACACTAAAGTTTGTTTGTCAGGTCTAATTTAGCTTGAACAAACACAGCATTCAGTACTTCTAAGTTTCCTTGGTGCTATGTCTAATAGCTGCAGCCCCTCCTTCCTTCCCCCACTCGACAAGCCCACCCTTCCTGTGCCAGCACATCAAGAGCAGGCAGCTTGATCAACCCTAATAGGGCCTGGTAATTAGAGTCTTTGCATGGAACCTGTCTGTGCACAGCTACTAAGCAGGTTGGGAAAGGACTGCCATGCACTTGACAGCATGGAAAAAACAATGTAGTGTTTGGTATATGGACCAAATTAGCCCAGCGGTGGTAAACGCATTCCACTTCTAAAACAACGGTGACACTAATTAGGGAACCAATGTTTCATTTCAGAGTTCAAGTTTTTGCTGCAATGTGAATAGTTAACTTAGAGCCATCTTGATGTTTTGTGAGTGCAAATCTTATTTAAGACCTTCCTGAAATATGCTGTAGGCACAAGGCAGCTTTAGGGGAATTAAAAGTCTGCAAGATAAAGTTTTGAAGATCACTTAAAAGCATACAAATAAGCCAAAAATAGAAAAATAAAAATAAAAATAAAATAAAATCCATATTGTTTTATATTGCCAAAACATTCATGCTTTTGATTTTTTTTTTTTGCATCATGTAGGATTCAGAGTGAAGATACTAATGTTATAGGCTTAGTTGATTACATCCCCCCCCCACACACACACACACATACATTGTAGAACAAGTCTCCAAAGAAAGGAAGGAAGAATGACCCAAGGAAAAGTTATCTTGAGTCATTTGATAATATGCTAAAAAGTTTCAAAGGCTACAAAGACTGAAATCTGATGAGGCACAGAGAGTTGATTTATGCCTTTGCTGTTGGGAGTGAAGCAATACTCTACTTTATCAAAATTAGAAAAAAAACTTTTCTTTGAGTTCATGAAACAAAGAATCAAGATCTATAACCTCTATACATCTAAGATAAATGTGGATTTGTATTTTAGTTACAAAAGTTCCAACAACTTGAATGATGGTGGCCATTACAGAGCAGCTAGAAATATATTGTTTAAATGCATAAAATATTTGAAAAGAAAAATACTATATATATATATATATATATATATATATATATATATATATATATATATATATATATATATATATATATATATATATATATATATATATATATATATATATATATATATATATATATATATATATATATATATATATATATATATATATATATATATATATATATATATAT
>JAVLVB010001131.1:2260537-2293802 GCA_032876305.1 Orestias chungarensis
TCAGAACAGGTCAGCAGATGAGAAACCTAGAAAAAAAAGTATATGTGTTAATTACATTCAGAAACAATTTATACTTTAAATTACAGATTCAGAATGACTGCTGATTAACATAACCAGCTTTGGTGGGTGCTCACACACTTTTTATTGTGGGTACTGGCCAATAAGTTTGAAAAAAACACATGGCTATTTAACATCGCCACCACCTGATCCGCGGTGGGAGCGGACTGCAGGAAAAAGAGACCCTAGTGCAGGTCTGACATAGATAAGTATCTTAGATAAAATAAGTAGATAAGTGTGCATAGGCTAAGCAGGTAAAAACCCAAAATAAAAAAAAGATCTGACAGTATCTAATACATTAAATAGTCCATGATGGGGAAAAGTACATGAAAAACAATCATGGATGCTCAGTCACTCTCTATGCTTTTGTTGGACTGTGGGAAAAGCCAGAGCACCCGGAGAGAACCCACTTTTGCACATGGAGAACATGCAGTCTCAATGCAGAAAGACCCCAATCCAGGATTGGGTCCCAGGACCTCGCCACGTTTAGATTTTCATTTTTTTAATTGACTGAAAACAAAAAAGTTAAATATATCAATATCCAAGTGTGGCTACTACAGTAAGAGGAAACCCAGGATTATTACAAAGGATTAGTGATCACACGTTTATGGTGAATTTAGAAGATCCAGCCTGGACACGAGTAATGGATCATTCCGTCATTGAACATTGTCATAAATACGTGCTTGAATCCTTGTAGTAGTGATGGTTGTTCCTGTCTCCCAGTGTGGGGGTCCTCTGGAGATGTTAGTTGCTGCCCATTTCTCGCTCCATTTACATCACATTCAGACTCTTCTTCATACAAGTTCTCATTTTGTTGTTGCAGTGGTTCTGTTTGAGCCTCCAGCTCATCATTCTGCACATTAAAGTCATTGAAAAGAGTCTGAACCCGTTGATCCTTTTCGAAATGTTGAAATACAATTGTTTCTTCATTTTGACACAGCTTGTTGTTAAACTGTTGATCGTCAGTTTCTGTGGCTTTGTTCTGAGGTTTGGAGATCTTGGCCTTGCTTTGGAAGTTGCTCATATTTTCATCCCAAAGCCTGTCGGCCAGTTGTTGGTTTATTTCGGTCACTTTTTTACGCAAGTCTCCATTTTCTTGTTTGAGCGACTCTGTTTGAGCTCTAAACTCCTCTGTCTGCATTTGCAAGTCTCTGAGATTTGTGAGAAACCCTTCAACTCGCTCATTCTCCTCTTTTAGAGTTTTTTCTTGAACTCTCAAAGCCTCTTCCTTCTGAAGCAACTTGCTGTTAATCTGTTGGATTTCAGTCTTCAAGACTTCCTGATTGGATGTTAGGGATGTATTTACGTCAATCATGTCTTTAGTGTGCTCCTGAAAACTGGTCAGTGTATCCAGAGCACTTTGGAGTTCCTGGACTTGCTGATTAAGTTGGTTTTCCTTTTTCATCAATGCCTTGTTGTTCTCCATCACCTTATTCTTAATTTCCTTATTTTCTTTCTTCAAAGCCTCATTTTCTTGGCATAACATCTCTTTCTCCTTTATAACGCTGACATACTCGCCTCCCAAACAATGTAATTTTCTTGAGACACATTCCAGCTCTTGAGATTTGTTTTCAAGTGCTTTGCGGTTTTGTCTGAATGATTCCTCTGTGTTTTCCAGTTTTTCCCTGAGGTCCTGAACTTGTTGTTTCAACAAGCCTCTATCTCTGTCCAAGCCTTTCAGTACATTCGTTAGCTCCTGGTTTTTATAGTGTATCTGCTCATGTCCTGTTCGCAGCGAACTAACCTGTATTTGTAGAGCATGGTTTTCATCATTAAGTGTCTCGATTTGTATTTCCAGGGTTCTGAGTGTTTTCCTTTTCTTTGATTTCTCAATAGTGGCACTGAGGCTTTTCACTGTTTTTTGAAGCTCCTTGTTTTCTGTCTGAAGTTTTGCACAGATTTGATCAGCATCCTCCTTTTCACCCAAAATGTTGACAACGTAATTGTACATACTCTCAGAATTAACAAACTGACGACTTTCAGCCATTTTTAGTTGGTATTTCTGTGAGCAAAATGTCGCCACGTAAAATTCCAACCTGTTTAAAGAGATTTCTAATTTGCTATCAAGTCTCAGCTTAATTTGTTTGGTAAAACCGCACGTAGACTTTTTAGCCTGTAGACTAACCTGCTCTCTGTGTCGTTTAAAACCAATAATGATTCCTGTGCAAAATTCCAGTAACTCTTGAGGTCACAGTTGGCAGGTGATGTCATCATGTGATGTCACAAAGCCACATAAAGCCTTCTGTGTGTGTGTGTGTGTGTGTGGAGCACCAGAGAACTTTTTTCAATGTACTTCTGAAAGTTTCAAAATTATGTATTTCTTTATTACACATTATGTTATAATCATTTCTGAAGAATTTCACATCCGAGCTTAAATCGATTATATTAGTTGTGTATGTGACAATTGAGAGGATTGAGCCTCTGTTTTTAATTGAACTACTCATTGCTCTTAAGTCCTGTCTCAATTTCACTTTTTAATGTCTGTTTCTTGATTTTTCTTTTTAATGCCTTTTTCTCTTTCCCAATTTTATGCTCTGAGATCATAACTTTTCAATGCTACATTTATTGTTTATGTAAAGCACTTTGAATTGTCTCACCTTGCTTTGTTTATGCCACTGACCAGTCTTATGTATTACTTTAATCACACACAGATGCATTCTACAAACTTTAGGGAATGTTTTAAGGCCATTGGTAAAACTATATTTTATGAGGGATAAAAGAAATTGAACAAATATGCATACTTCTCCAATCATACATTTATTTGTAAGTAATGCTAAAAGCCATATGTAATTTTTGTTGCACATAAATGTGATGTACTATTCTGTCAGAGAAATTTGAAAAAAAATGTGTATAATTAAAACTTACGTACATTAGTTTTTAATACATTTCAAACATAATTTCATGAGAACATTTGAAACAAATGGACGTGAAAAATCTTCTATCTAACTCTGGAGGAGGCAGGCGTACCAAAATATCCCTTAACCAAGATGAATTTGTTTACCTTCTTTTTAGGTAACTGAGAAAAAAACATTCTTAGTTTGCATCAATTACTAGCCCGATTCAGGGGAATTCAGAACACTGAGAGGTCTCAGTTTCAACTGATAAACACTTGCTGTGGCTTAAATTATTGTTGGGGAACTTTCATCCAGTACTTCTGTCTCCACTCCGTGCTGTGCCTGTGTTTTGCTTTGTGTGGAGCTCCCCTGGTGACATCAGTGGGAAAAATACCATGACGCAGAAATGAGTTATCAAGCTAAGACCACAACATCATAATTGATTGACAATTTTAAGACGAGATCAAACCCTGATGAGGAGCTGCTTGCTCGGTGTCTGAGTATTGTTTGCGTTTCAAGCTTTGCATTTAGACAGACAAATCAAATGTCTTCTGCTAATGATGAAACTTTCCCTAACCACATGGGGCTGGTAGACATCACTAGGATTCATTCCAAGATAAAAAATAAAATTGAATTAAATCAAGTCTATGCTTTATGAGTGACAATAGATATGCAGGGCAGAGTTCGGCATGCCTGTTTGAATCCCCATCAAGGAACACAACAAAGTGAATCATTAAAAGCAAAATATCCTCGGAAAAGTAGATAGCAAGTAGAAATTCTCAGTCACATTGATGTTATGCATATTAGGGCTTCCAACATACATTCTACTAAAAAGCCATCCTTTATTTATTATCTACAACGAAGCCAGCCTTAGTTGAAATATTTAAATGCTCTTAGACCGTCCTGCATTTTAGTCATTGTCAATGCATTTCAGCAATTTTGGTAGAGAATTTTATTTGTCAAACCCCTTTACGCCATCGTGTAAATGATTTAGATATCCACATCTACAAACATTTAACATTTTAAGCCGGTTTGTTACAAGCAATCTGCCATAAAGACGCATTTGTGTGTTTCTTAGGCTACTTATGTAAGCAGTAATAATGACTACAAATAGTACATGCCTGTGGGGTGCACAGAACTGAAAGGGGACAGAGTCTGGAATAAGTTGTTCATTGGGGGCAAACAGCATGATCTTCATCATGTTGTTAAGACTATGCTACACATGACAGGCAATTTTTTAGTAATAACACTTGATTTTATGAACATCATTACCTACTGAAGTCTGTTAAGTGCTATAAACTCTACTTATTTTGTTTGGGATGAGTTGTCCCAATTTAACACGTTATATAGTTGTGACATGTCAGCCATCTAATGCCAGGATCCTTTTTTCAATATTAAATCTATGAGTTTAAGCCAGTGTTTTTTTTTTTTTTGCAGTTCATGAAAAGAAATCAAAGTGAAAATTGGACTTCTTGTGTTTGTAAAAATTTCTATCATATTCTTAAAAAAAATTCTCTCTCATCTAAAACATTGATTTAGTTTAAAATATGGCTTGGATATATAATTGCTTTATTTTATATGGTCTAAACAAAAAACATAAATATCTAGTAGGGCTTTGACAATGTCATGTTCTCACGGTTTAAAATTTCAGTTTGTTCGATTTGATCTCTTTCATTACAGTACTGTAAGAATTGTATTTACTATTGTCACCTAACACCCAAGCATATCACCTAACAACGAAAGCATGCAAACTGTTTTGAGCACATAACTTAAAGTATGATAACACTACAGCCATCAAGGTTGTAATGTAATAGGAGGTCACATCCTCGGTTTAGTGTCGGCTTTTCATGTTTAACATAAATAGCACTGGTATTTTCAAAAGAATCTCCCTTGTCCCTGAGATCAGAATTAACCAATAAGTTGGACCTTCTGTGTTGAACAAAAGAACAATTTCCCGATTATACCCTAAGGTTCCTACTTTAGACATGACGAGTCCTTTTTAGGTGAATCATTTATCTACACCTTGTTGTTTTGGATTGATTTAAAATTATATCCTATTATTATTATTTCCAGCTATTTACGTAATGTTACACCAACAAAGGAATTTCTAAAGATTTGTAGCTATAAATTTGAAAGTGGATCACTGTTCCTCAAACATCTTTTTTAAATAAATGGTACCACCTTTGTAAATGCTAAACGTAAGAGGTTGTATTTTATACATTTACCAAAAGATAATCAACAAGTAATCACTTATTACTAAACATGATGTTTTGGGCCGTGCTGCCTCCACTGCGCATGTCTGCAGGATGTGATGCCTCCACTGCGCATGTCTGCAGGATGTGATGCCTCGCTGCCGCCTCTTGATTCGCTGCGCGTGAACACACAGCGACTCTTCTCCCAGAATTCAACAGGCAACAAAGGAAGGAAGGAAGGAAGGAAGGAAGAAAGAGGCCAAGCGCTACAAAGAGTTAGCCGACCTAGGTTAAAAGATACCTCACTAATTGTGGCGTTATTAGTTGCCGGTATTCTCCCGTGTGTAAGAAAGAGAAAAAAAAGGTACCAGGTCCGTCCATATGTGTGTTGTCATTATTTGTTTTGGTGCAGAAAGGGAGCTAAAGGGACGGCGGTGGTGATGTTTTCGACATAAAACGCTAACAAAGCTAACTGACCTAAGTGGTAAGGTAGCGCTAGCTTGGCTAACGTTAGCCAACAATCGCCAGGGAGCATCTCTTTAACCAACGTGTTTCCACTGATAGATTTCCAAACATTAGAAAATTGCTTTCGACAATAAGAAAGCAGAGGGCGACGAGGTAAGAAACCACGTTTTATGCTTGTGTTAAGATAAGTTTAGACGTCTAAAATGTTACTTTTAACTGCTCTTGCAGCCTTTTCATGCCGTGCTTCAAAGCGATCCATCATTTATGAATCATTGACCGTCTCTTCTCTTATTTTAGGCAAAACATAGTGGTTTGAATATTAAACTGTGAGTAGAGGGATACGCAGTATTTAAGTGGAACAGCTAACATTCAGAGCTAACCTCCAAGCATGCTCTTGTGTCCGCAGGCCTTTTCAGGTCAGAGAATACCTGGGTAATTTGATTTTTGTATGGCTTTAGCATCTCTGTAGGTGTTTTTATCTGTTCACAATACTTGGACTTGTGTGTTTGAATGGCAGGCAACATCTCTTTCAACTTGCCTTTGCTTATTTCAACAGTAAACCAAAGGTGGTGGAGTTGGAATTTGACCCCACTAGCTTGAGTCACCATTTTCCTGCAGACAATGGTGAGTAATCAGATTGCATCTGTCTTGATTATCAAGCAGGCGAGCGCGGTTTCAGGGCTTCGTGTGGCGGATGTGTCAGGAAACAGTTTTGCTAAAACAGCTCTGAATGGGGAAGAAGAGTACCGTTTCTTTTACGTCTTGATGAATGCTTCATTGATGACTGACATGTGGGTTTTTTTTGCTTTTGGAGCCATGCTAGTTGAGGCAAGGTAAATGTACTTAGGTGATGTGGAATTTGAGGGAAAAGGTGGATACCATATCCATTAAAGCACATGACACGTATTCAAATCCTTGAATAGTTTTAAAAAGTTTCCCCAAAAAATGCAATCTTACCTATTTATAGTATTTTTTTTTCTGTTTTGTTTTTTTAAATATACACCAAACTATCAGTAGCCCCTAGTGTCATCTACTATGTAGGGGAAATGGATAGTTTAGAATTGTAAGTATATTTATAATATTCATTTGTTAGGGTGCCTGACACTTTACTGAGCTAAACATGGAAATGCAAACATGTGTGTCCATTAAATCCTAATATTTTATTGCTGAAATGCAGATGACTTAATTTAAAACACGAACCATGATGGATGACGGGCTTAATTTATTGTTCAAGAAAAACCCCCCACTGTTGATGTTAATATTTAGTTGAATGGCAAAAGATCATATCATAAACAAGATTGTAATTAAATATATTTCTATTAAATTGTTGTCCTAATAAAGTGTAGTAATGTTTATTTGGCCTATTGGTGAAAACTTTTCCTCGGTAATGCCAGTCTTTTTTTTTTTCTGATGGTACTTTAGTTGCTTTTTTGGTGGGAAGATTTTTGTCCTTTCTTTCCAGCAAATGTGCTTCAGAAAGATTTGCTAAAAGTAAGAGCTCCTACTTCAAATGTTTGTTTTCTGGCTTGGTACGTTTTCATGTGGTTACATTTTCCCCCCTCTTACTGTAAAAGACCTGCTCTTTTTATCTGCAACTCCTATCAGTTGTTTGTATCTAGACCTGACTTTTATGTTATTTTTCTACATTTAATTTTACGTAGAAAAATGTTTTGTTTACCAAATAGTTTCATACAAGGCTGAAGCAGGTTGTCCTTTGGGTGTTTATTTGGACACATATGGTTAATGTTTATGCGGGCATAACAAAAGTATGCAATTTCTGTTGCATTTTTAATCTATCAAATTCACAGCAATATACATCCCCTTTTATTAAAATAAATTCTCTTTCTATACCATGATAATTTAGTATCACATGCATGTATGATCCTCCACTACTTTAGAGCCTCCTAAATGAAAGTCTTTTGCAATCAAATGTTTTTCTGGGGAACAATATAGCTTAATTCTTTTTTAGAAATTCTAGACAGAAAGGTTGTGCAATGTTGGAAGTCATTGTTGTGTAACAACTTTACATTACTAATGGCAGCGTGTTAATCGTTTAAGGTTTAACCTCCAACCACTATAATCTAAATATGGTCAGACCTGACTTTTTGAGGGGTCATTTGACTTATTGTTTTATCCTGATGCTACAAATGAATGTGTTAAATCAGAGGCAATTGCTAAACGTAATGAATCAATAATAAAAACACGTTATGGGAAAAATATCTTAAAGCTTTATGAGTTAACTCTTGTATAAGTCCATGTTCATTTAATTAATTTTAATTTTTTTTATCCTTTATAATTCCAAAATTTAAAAAGGAAAAAATGTGTCATTTTATAACCTACAATTATCAAAACACGTAAAATGTGTCATTTTTTTCTGTCTTCAGGGATTTTTGGATCCACTGTATGGATGACGTGTTTCATGTTGCATGATGGAAAGACATTGTGGATAGTGCTTTCATCGGGATACCAGGAGAGCCGTCCTATGCCCCCACATTGGAGGGCCTGTCAGAATGAAGAAGATAAGTCTTAAGACGATCCGCAAGTCCCTCAACATAAAGGGCAAAGAGGATGGTGACTTTGTCATGCTGCAGCAGCCTCCGGTGGCAACAGAGTTTTCAAAGGAGGAATCTCTTTTTGGAAGCTGCTACACGAAAGACCTTTCAGGGTGTGATCTTGGTTGTGAGGACGAGAAAGGGGGCCAAATCAAAAGTCGACCTAAGGGGGAGGGGCTGATGGGATCGTTAAAGAGGAGACTGTCTGCCAAGCAAAAGGCAAAAGCTAAAGGTGGCTCCTCAGCTTTGTGTTCGGTGGATGACGACGACACCTTTTCGTCCTCTTCTGTGCCCATCAGCAATGACGTGAAAGCCCAAAGGCCCCTCAGATCCTCCTCCTTACGGAGTCACCATTATAGCCCTTCACCCTGGCCTCTGCGACCAGTCAACTCCGACGAGGCATGCATCAAGATGGAAGTGAAGGTGAAAGCCATGGTGCACTCTCCCTGCCCTAGTCCCAACTTGAATGGTGTTCATAAAGAATTTCATAACTTTCAGATGGAAGGGCTGTTTCCGGAGCAAGCAGAGTCCATAAAGTATCTGCAACAACCGCAAAACGGTGAGCTGCACCTAAACATGGACGAAAACGACGTGCCTGATGTGCTGGGGTTGATGCCCCAGGACTACATCCAGTACACAATACCTTCAGATGATGGAATGTACCCAGAAGGGTCCCACTCCTTTTGCTTAGATAGTTCTACTCCCATGGAGGTAGTAACAGAGGCGGACAACAGGTCCTTCCATGCAGGGCAAGGACAGGACGAACATGAACATGTCAATGGGATGCCTGCAGATCTGTTTATGGAAACCTCAGGTAATAGTATTCTTATAGGTTCTGCTGGTATGGTGCTCCAAGGCTCTCCATCGGATGTCCCAGCTCCCCTTAGCCCACTTTTGCCGCCTGTGACAAGCAACGGACACATCCCTATGACTTTTTCCAGCTTCAGCTCCACAGACAGCCAGGTAGCTGAGAGAGTAAGACACCACCTCAACTTTGACCCAAATTCAGCTCCTGGAGTCAGCCGTGTGTACGATTCGGTCCAGAGCAGTGGGCCAATGGTTGTGACCAGCCTGACTGAGGAGCTTAAGAAGCTGGCAAGGCAGGGCTGGTACTGGGGTCCAATCACACGGTGGGAGGCGGAGGAGAAGCTGGTCAACTTGGCTGATGGTTCGTTCCTGGTCAGAGACAGCTCAGATGACCGATACCTGCTCAGCCTGAGCTTCAGATCCCAGAACAAAACTCTCCACACGCGCATCGAACACTCTAACGGACGCTTCAGCTTTTATGAGCAGCCTGATGTCGAGGGACACACATCAATTGTTGACTTAATTGAGCACTCCATCAGAGACTCGGAAAATGGAGCGTTTTGCTATTCCAGGTCTCGCCTTCCAGGGTCTGCAACCTATCCCGTCAGACTAACCAACCCAGTATCTCGGTTTATGCAAGTGCGCTCCTTACAATATCTTTGCCGCTTTGTCATTAGACAATACACAAGGATAGACCTCATCCAAAAACTGCCCCTACCCAACAAGATGAAAGATTACCTGCAGGAGAAGCACTACTGAGGACAAACACAGGGCAGCGGTAGCAGTTTGCACTTTTGTGTTCAGTTAAGAGTTGTTGTTTTTTTTTTTTTTTTGTTTGTTTTTTTTTACACAAGGTTTACAGACAACCATGGTTTTAAGACGACTGGTTCCGATAGCTCTTGGTTTAAGTTGCAGTGACCCTTTCCACTGTTCTGTGAGCTTTTGGTTGCTGGTGTTGGCAAGGTTCTACCTCCAGCAACAAACATATTAAGCTTAGTTGGAAACAATGAAGTACAGACATTTGGTAGTTGTATGAAAAACTATCTGGCTGCAAACGTAGAATTGAAGTCGCTTGATTATCCGCAGCAAAGTCAGGCCAGTGGGAAAACTAAACATCCTCTTTTGAATCAAAACTTTGTTGCATTATTAACTGGATTGTACATTGCAGAAATGAATGTTTGCTACTATCGGTTTTTCATCTCTACAGACTGACTACCTTTGCACACCTTTTTCTTATCAGCTTTTTAGGTGTTGATGGATTAATTTAGTTTTGTTTAACTTTAGGAATGCTCAGATTGCAATGTAAGACTTTTCTTAGTGAAACTTTGAATTTAAAAGAACAATGTTGGGGTCTTATTGTATTCTTCCATGGACAATAAGTGGCATGATTAGGTTTTTGTTTTTTAAACTTGTTAACCTAACCAAAGTACTAAGCCAAGGAAAGTCTGCCTAAAGCTGTAAAGCAAGAGCTGTCCAAATGTCGTCAGTCACAGGGATGCTGTTAACAGTTTGGTCCGAGAACTAGCTTTAAAATGGTTTGGCTGCATTTTCTTATGCATTTCTCAAGCCTAATGGTACTTCTAATGCTGGATGATGACGTGCTTCTTCTAGAAAATGGCATCGACTAAAATGTATGAACTTAAAAAAAATTGTATCCTTAAAATTAACCTTCTGCAATTGATATCTTGCAAAATCTCCACTGCGGATTTCACCTTTTCTTGAATGCCTGTGGGATTTTGCATGTAGGAAAGGGTTTAACACAGACTTGGTATTTAGAGAAGGTTGTGAACAGGGTGAGGTAAGCAACTCGCTATCAGAGGTCATTCAATGCGTAGCCGCATTTGCCTTAGGGAGTCTAAAAACCTTGCCCTCCTTCATTTTGCATCTAACAAGCGATCTCATGTGAAATCCGTGCTAAGCTACCTTTAGAGATGCACCGAGTAAATAATTGTTTCCTATTTTTAATTGGTGGTTTTTGTAAAGCTTTGATTTGGAGCGGAGGTGATGCAGGATTGTCTGTCAACAGTGAGTTGTGAAACAGTGAGTTGTGTTCATACAACAGGGTTTAGTAGTAGTAATATTTAAGAACAGTATTATAGAGCTGAAGTTTACATTTCTTGTAGCGTATTAGTGGGAAATGAGTTTGAATGGCTAAAGAATTTGTCAGATTTCTGAAAAGCTGGCGTTAATAAATTTACCATGCTCCATGACAGATTAACCCCGATTGAGCCTTCCTATTATCTTTTGAAGTCCTGCTCTCTGAGTTTCAGTGAACTGCTGACATATCCTATAAGTGACTGTTTCATCTTAAACAACTTATTGCATCTCTGTGCTTCCTTTTAGCTTCTTATTTCTGTTTTTTGACCACCTTCTTCCATCGGTAATGACTTCCACGCCGTTCACTGTGGTTAACAGCAACTGGTTATGCTTAGATATCATCAGTTCACCAATCAGGAAAATCTTTTTTTTTTTTTTTTTTTTATTGAGCTTCTGGTCGCCAAGTCGCCCGTCAGGACCAGAATATAAGACTTTGTTGATTTATCTCAGTGCATCTCTATTCTGTATGTAGTGCTAGCAGTTGTTTAGTGGTGAAAAATAAAATAAGGACCTGGGAAAATGGTGGAAACCTTTGGGAAAAAACATATTGTTCAAGGAATGATGTCAGGGTCTTGGTGTGTGATTAGTCTGATAAAACCTGCATGCTATTGTTTTTTTGTTTTTTTTTCTCTCTTCGCCGCTTCTTATATTGCCTCAAGTCCGTCCTTTTCAGAGCTGCACTACTATGTTTTTACTGAGCTGAGGGATCAGTAAAGGGAAGAGCACACAGTATGCTACACAAGTGCTTTATACGGATAATTGACAGGGAATTATCTCTTCACAATATAAACGATCATGTCATTTTGACGTCAGTGTCCTTAAAAGGTGGAGGAGGGGGTCTTTGGCAACTTGGGTAGGTCTTTAGAGCATAGTTTTAATCGTAGTTGGAGATGTCGTCGGAGGAAGCACAGAGGAAATTAGGTAGGATCTTTAAATGGTGTTTGCATGTTTAAACACTTGGCTTTTTAAAGCTTTGAGTTGTATAGGAATGAAGGTTTTACGATGTGTGTTTTTGGCTGTACAGAGAGAATTTTTTTTTCTTCTCTCTTTTCTGTCAAACATGGGCTGGACATATTTTGTAAAAGAAATGTATTTTCCTTCAACAGGGAAAGTGTTTGAGATGTTTCTTCTTTTTGTTGTTTGTCACATTTAGCCATCTGGGGGGATAGGGCCGTACAAAAGGAATGTACGCTTGTTTGAGGTATCCTCTTATCTGCCTGCGGACCCGTTTCTGAAAGCACGGGGAGCATAAGGACTAAAATGACACATAATTTGCACTTGAACATTCATTAAACCTCTCTTTGCCTCGAGTTTTCCCTCAGATGGTGATTTATAAAAAAAAAAAGTCACAGATTTTTTTTTTTCATGTTGTATTCACTTAAATGTAAGAACTTTTTTTTTTTTTTTTGTCATATCTGTTTGATTTAAGGGGGTCACACTGCAGCATAATTTCAAAGCTATTCCTAATTGGCTGTTAAGATATGGGATCATAGCAAGAATGTGGATGTAGATTTGTTTTTGTTTTTACCTTTTGGTGTATGTAAGGATGTTTTTCAGTCAAAATGTGAAGACAAAATGCTAGTCTCTTTTTCTTATACATTGTTTAATCCATCGCAATTGTAATTCCAGTTTGATTTTCTATATATTTTTTAATCCTCTGATTTTGACACTCGTAAATCCTTTTTTCAGATCGTACGCTTGTGCGTTAAAGCCGTCGATGTTCGACTCCAGAGGTTGACGCTTGTTCAGACTGCTGAGTTAAATCAGTAACAGCTGTTAAGCACTTAACATGCTCTTAAAAAAAACGTTTTTCTTTCCTTTATGCATCTCAGCAAGCGGGGGTAATTGTTTACAACATCGCGTTTGGACAAACCCTCCTTTTATTTTTCTCACATTAAACATCTTGGTACAATTGTTCTTTAAAAAAAAAAGAAAAAAGATTCTTTTAATGTGTTTTACACATTCATGCTGCTTTTTGGATATTATTGCCTTGTATTTAACAACGGTGGAACTAGAACGTTGCCACTCCTAGATGTATGTACACGTAATGACTTTTGTCGTCATCTTGGGAGAGCAAAGCAAGACTTGCAATTTGTTAATTACTGTAGTCTGTTAAAAGAAAATTAGTATTCATTAGTAGAGCCTCTGTAGAATTACAAGTTCACTCCAGTTTACATTTGTTGACAACTTTCCAAAGTAGATAGTCTTTCTTTTTTGTATTTTCTTTTGGAGAAATGACAACAAAAAAAATCGATGATTTATTGCACATTTTGGATACAGTTAAAGAGTTTTTTGTATCTGCCGATTATAAATTATACATAAAACTATATTCTAAAAAAAAATTGCAGTAATTTTTTTTGTCTTAAAATGTTTTTCTGTCTAGATTAATATACAAAACACATTTCTTATTGTCAACCGTTTTACTTTTTAAAATGTGTCCTTTTCAGTTAATATTGCTGATTATTCCCAGTTAATGAAAATCCAAAATGCAGTTATAAATGTTTTTAACAACATCTTGGTACAATGTAGCATGTTTAAAAAAAAAAAAGTTCCGACAGTTCCTTAAGAAACTAGCTCTTCATGCTTTTGTTTGGAAACATTAATTAAAAGTTCAGTTTTAGGAGAACATGTGAGGAGAAGCAACACAAATACCCTCGGCCTTTAAAGGACTGTGAAATGACCTTCAATGAAGAGTTCGGGTAAGATTCTCAAGGTTTTGCCTGGGGCTAGTCACATCCCTTGTTAGCCACTGCTAACGCGGACACCAACATCAGAATGTCTACCCTAACCAAAGCAAAAGCAAGATGGTACTACTACTAAGTGATCCAAAATTGTCTCAAAGGAATCAAAAATCAGGGGCAGAGACGGTCCATGTTCCTGGAGTTTGGTGTGTTTTTTTTTTTTTTGTCGATCAGCTGGGTTTTAAGTCCACAGTCAGTGCGGTGGTATGAAAGCTACATTTTAACCACTGATTTCATCTATTGACAAGCTTTACAATGAATCAGTGTCTATTTTTTTCACCTTAAACCAACACTAAATATTTTCATGACTTGTGATTGTACGTCGAGTTACAGCTTGTTGAATGACAACTCTGTCATGCTCCGAGGGGGTCTGAATCGCTTTAACTGGCACTAAGCAACTTTCAGGAGTGTGTGCTGACTGCTTAATGGCATCCGCCCACGGTGCCAAAAGCAACAATACCTGTTTTAATGTCCATATCGTTACTGCGCTAAACGTCTTATCAAACTCACCTGAACCCAACCACATTGAAAATCTGAAGTACTGTGATACACACTGCATTATGTGTCTATATGTTTCTATCATAAAATCTTTTTCTTTACCTAATTGGTGAGGAATGCTGGAAACCTACATTATCAATGTGTGTTGTGAATCAATATAAGCTCCAGCTTTTACAATCTACCTCTACAGTTTGCATCATAACTGTTTGGATATGGCGATTGAACGCCAAGTCATGCCAGCAGCTGTGTTACCAGGTCAAATTAAAGAGGTGTGAAAGAGACTATCCACAGTGAGTACAAATTGTCTACTAATCCTCGATCTCAGTCTAATTTACGGAGACGATCTTGATAGTCTTGAAATACATCAGTATGAAGCAGAGACTTTATAAGGAATAAGCTACAATGTTTCCATCCTTGCTCTAACTTGGCAGTAGAATATGTGATCTTTATCTGGAGAAACTGTGGTGTCAGATTTGGACTATGTCTCCTGAAATGTGCCTTGCATGATGATGATGACTTAGACTTTGTTGACTTCTTTGTCTTACAGGTCTCTCCAGCCATTTGAGGTGAAGATGCATAAATGTTTACTCTCTCTGCCCGATTCAGTATGATTTATTCATGGCACGCGCTGGTGGTTGCATGTCATATTGAGATGCCTTCATCATCACAAAAGGACTCTTCTCTGTTTTTGCTGCTCACTTTTTTTTCTTCTAATTTGCAACTTTTCAAAGTTTTTTTTTGTTTTTTTTTAAACTTGTTCGGAGTTTAACGGTAGAAAGATTTGCTTTCAAAGAGGTGAACTTGACATGAGGTGGCGCGTCATCTTTTCAGTGTTGAGTTTTGTGTTGAAAATATGATGTTTGTCCCTCTAACCTTGCTGCTTCTTTCATTTAACGTTACCTCCTTTCACTGCTTCAGTTTTGTGTGTCTGTTTGAAGGACACATTGCGTGTTGAAAACAAAACATTTTAGTTAAATTCTAATACTTTTATGTATAAGGACATAAACAACAAAAATGTCCCCGTAGCAGCAGCTTGATTTAAAAAAAAAAAACAAAGCTATTTTACCAAGTACAGTTATTTGGTTATTACTTGCACTACTTGCACTTCGGCTTAGAGTTCCCCACATAAAATTAAAAATGAGCCAAAGAATGAATGGCCTAGGCAGGAATCTGAAAAGCACATTATAAAGTGTTTTACAAACATGCTTGTGCTGACTGGAGCTGTTATAGCTAGACTTTATTAAAAGGTATAGGGTAAAACCATGAGGAAATGTTCGTTTTCATTTGTTGTTGTTGTTTAACCCCGTCTGTTATAGGTCTATATGAACCTGGTCAGATAACCGTGGTAACACATGGTGAACATCCCAACATCTCTGGACTTCTGATGTCCACAAAAAGCCAAATACTTTGTATTTCCATATGATGGCTTGAAACTACCGATTCATGCTGCACCCATCGGAAATGTTGATTTAAAAGCGCTATATTTGAATGAGATTGATTGATGAGTTGAAAGAAAGCCAAAAGATTATAACATCAGCCTTAAAGTGTCATGTTTACGTAAACCAAATACAAAACTGTGGGGTGTATCTAATCTAATTTAGTCTACTGCTTTGGTAGATTGCTACAGAAGATAAATTACATATTAATCTCAAACATTTCAGCCAACTTTTAGTTTTGTCATTGTGGCAGCATGATCAGACACATAATTCATTTCTTTCAGCACTATTTTTCAAATGTTCCTAAAGTCTTACATTTAGCAATGTTAGTTTGCAGTGATCATTTTTATATTTTCACACCTCTCATTTCAGGCCATCTGCTGTTCCTATGATTAAAGTGTTAGAACGATAATTTTATTTTGGTTGCAGTTATCTATAAAACTCCTTTCCTAAAAGTCAACAATCTGGATTAGCAAAGAAAGCTCTCCAGTGTGGTCACATTAGGTGTTAAGGTTAAAAAAAAAACCCTGTCAATATTTTAAGTTATGCTTATAGCTTAATCTGTCAGAGAGTATATCGCAAACCTTTCTAACATATTTAAGGACATCTAAACCCATGGAAATGTTTAAGAAAGCTTTGATCACACAGTCCTTTTTAGGTGCCTGTCAAATGATTGCAATGTAACTCCAGAGATGTACACTTACGATGGAAAACAATCTGTGTATTAAACTCTTTGTTTGAGCGATCAAACCTCTTAGTGCCTTTGTTGATTTTGCAAGGTCATTGGAATCTCAGAGGGTCCCCAGCTTGAATGTATTTGTAGATTTCTTTCGGTGCATAAAATCAACACAAAGCTGCCTGCCCGTTTGTGAGCAAATGTCTTCCCAGTGTGGCTCGCACGCCCAAAGTGTTTACTCTGGGGAATCCATACTTCACACATCTCCAGTTTCAGACCGATGATCCATTCCTGCCATCTGTTGCGCTGCGTGGTGCACCCATTTTTCACCTCCACACAGGGAACATGTTGACAGCCTAAATTGGCCAGCAAACATGTATATATTGCTTTGAACTGGCACACGTAGACACATACATACAAAAATAAAAACAGCCAACAAGCTGGATTCTAAGCTCATAATGTTAAAGCAAAGTTACCTGCTGGCAACCGATGACTTTGAGGCCTGAGTGAAAGGTTCAGCTCCATTAATGCCTCTGATCTCTTGCCAGCAGTCCCAGCCACCACTGAGATGCCGTCCTCTTCAATCTATCATTACATTCGATTTCTCTGAATCCCAATTAGTCCTGTTAGAGATGTGACTGCCTTCATCATTAGCGGGTCCCCACAGATGCAACACCTCGTCGTGATATTCATTGTGATCATCTTTCACACTTTCCCTATGTATCTGTGAGAGAGTATGTTTATTGAAGTTCAGCTTGGCAGTCACGTTTTTTTTTTTTTTGTGGCTCACGCCGTCGTGCTGTACGTTGCCTAGATCAAGACGTCTTTTATCGCTGTCCAGTTCCAAAAGCGGCGTCCCTCCGGCACCAAGCAACGGTCAGAATTTAGCAAACAAAGAGGCCGAGGCTGTAAAGGCCGAGTTTGCCAGCTTCATATGCACTGAGAGAGCTTGAAATCGAACGTCCTGGAGATGTAAGCGTGGTTAATGACCAGAAAATGGCTGATCCAGATGGCCCCAGCTCCAGGGTGTCAGGAAAGACAGATTTGGCCACTTTGATATCTGACTGATAATCTGTCAAGGAAGTAACTCCTCTTGCGAGGGCTTTTCATGCTTTATACTTTCCGGTATACCGTTGTTTATTCCCTTGTACGGCAAGAGATTATGCAAATAAGGTTCTTGAGTGTTACAAAACCTCCCGTTTGTAAAGATCCGATGAAGCTTTTTGTTTACATGGAAAAGAAGCAGTTGTTATTACAGTGCTATAAAAAGGTATAATTTTTTATCAAGCAGATTTTAACATAGAATTTGCATAGAAAGTAAAGTTGCTCCGTTAAATTTATTGAATTACCTGTTGAAACAAACATTATTCCAGGCGTACTTATAGTGCACCATACCGAATTTGTATTTCGGTAATTGTATTTGAAGTAATGCTTCTCCCAATCTACCTGCAGTTGCTTCAGTGAATGAAGAAACAACATATTTCAACCCAAAATACGCTAGACACAAAACCAGATTGCTGTACAGACTGGAGGTCATAGGGGAGTCGCACGACAGTCATAATTAAATAATTAAAAAGAGACATCTGGATGTTGAGGAGCCCCCAACCCCATCGACCCCCTGTGATGCCAACCAAAGAACATTGTTACCCGCAATATCTTCCCATTGCTCAGAGCACAGTTGGGTGAAAATTCATTGAGGTGGTAGGAAAGAGGTGAGGCAGGGATGGAAGGGGGTGAACAGGTGGCAGCCATCAGGCAGTAGACAGGGGGACTGTTTAGAATGATAAACCAGCCATTCCTCACTGAGTACCTGCGTGTCTGCCCTTCATCGGTGGTCCAAAAGGCACAGTACGCATGCAAGAGAGATGAAATGAGAACAGGTGGCAGCTCGTCATTTAACTGGGAATGTAGTTCCCTCTGTAGATCTGAGACATTGTGGCCAGAGGTGATGTTATAGACCATTTTTTTTTCTCTCCCAGATCTTTGTATCTAAAACAAAGCAATAGCTGTTTTTTTTGTTTGTTTTACTGAAAACAGAGCACAATGATGGGTTGGATCTGTTTGGCTGTGGAAAATGGAAATTTTTCAGGAGACAAAGAGTGCAATGTCAGAAGAACACAAAAATGTGTAATTAATGACATACCTGCTTCCAATTTGTTATTGGTCAAGGGGCCAAGGTGCTATCATTTTTGTTCTTGATTGAATGGCAGTCACATTTGTCACTCTTTGAACTGCCACTGTCCCGATAGAGCTTCCCCACTCCCTCTTCCGCAGGGTTGCAATTGACAGTTCACCTGCCTCCCCTCTAACCCGCAGCCACAGCCTATTGAAAAAGGCAGTGCACATTTTCTGATTCGCTTATGAATGACAATGACAATGCAAAACTACTTATTTGTAACATAAAAAATTCTTGTCTTTTAAAATCAAACTTGTGCTTTGTTGATCTTTTTCCAAAGATTATTACCATAATTGTTCTTTTTTCGTTCAGTGACGCATAGTTAAAAGAGCTGGTTTAATAGTGTTTCTTTATGTCAATAATTTCAAAAAAGAAAAAAAAAGTAGATTTATTAAAAAGACTGAAGGCTTTGTGTTTAGTGTTCCTTTAGTGTTAGAGCTACAGTTCTTTTCCCAACCCTGGTCTTTAAGTAGGCTTCCCTGTGTGTTATAAGTGTTTCCCTGATTCAGTACCCCTAAAGTAGGTGTGTGAAAACAGGGAAGAATCCAAGTCCATCCAATCAAAGAGCCGATTAATTTAATCTCAATTCAACTTTTTTGTTGAAGCGCTCATAGTACAAAAGAATTGCAGCTGCCATCAGACCTCTGTGGAACAGTTTAGGACCCCAAAGTGAAAAGCATGCACAAAACCCCCCCCAAAAACATAATTTAACAGTTCAGTGTTTGTGGAAGTTAAAATATATGCTATCGATTTTAGAGTTTTTTGAAAGATCATAACAACATGAAGGTAGCTGAGAATAAAAGCCAACTCTGCTTGCTTCACCCATTATTTACATTAAGGTTGACCACTTCTGTCTTCTTCTGGTGCAGAATTATGAGGACATCAAGGCAATTAAAAAGGTGCAAACAACTTGATAGAAAAAAGTTTGATTCTGTTCTGGGGATGACTGTGGAACCGCGCAAGATTAGGGTGCAGATTCATCAGACTTCTTCAGATTTGCAGAGCTCAACAATAACTTTAAATAAGCATAAATGATAGGAGTTACAACAACATTTTATGTCCCTTTAGGATTAATAAAGCCTTTTTGACATTGAATTGAGTTGAACGTCTCACATCAATGCAATGATGTAAAAGTCAGATCAAATTTGACATGACCATTCAGGCTGCACGCATTTGAAATACATCTTATGGAAGTGCTGCAAATGGTCATGGCACAATTCACAATTTTTCGTTTGAATGGATCGGAACAGAGTTGTTCACACTGCAGTTGAAAAGTCAGATATAGGTCACACATGCGCCAAAAGATCTGACCTATTATTCCTTACAAAGGGAAATGGAAACTGGAACATCTCAATCAGTCTGAATGGGAAATAATATGTGATTGTGGTATTGTTTAATTCTCAAATCTATCTATCGATCTATCGTTCTATCTATCTACAGTCTACATTTTTGGCTCACCAGAGTTCATTTTAAATTCTAGTATCATCTGCATTATCCTTCTCTTTTGCAGTGATATAGAAGATCAGAGAAATTGGTTTTTATCTCTAACATTGATATAAATGTGAACAAACAGCCAAAGAAGCCAGCTTGAAAGTGAATCCGCAGGGTAGTATTTAAAAAAAAAGATAAAAACTGAAGGGAAGATTAGGTATATTGGGCACCACTTGTAGAAGGGTAGCATCCGTGCAGAAATGTCATGCTTGGTAGAAAGTGCTCACTGAAAGAACAAAAAAAACACAGAGAATAGAATGGTAAATGGTCAAGATTAACATATACATAAAAAAATAGATAATTTTTAGTCTAGAGCTGATGCTTTTCTTCTTACTGAAACAAACAGCTTGAATTTTGGCCGCGCTATTCTCTAACACACTTCCTTAGTCACCACATAAAAGGCCTAATGTAACACGGCTTAGAAAATGAAATACTTATTCATAATTCAACGTTAATGGGTGACTCCCCGTCCTGTACTACAGTGTTTGTTAAATTGTTTCCATTTTGTAAATAATGTAATGCTATTTTATGAGTAAAAGTGGCTATGGGCCATGCAATAGTAATGAACTGAGGGAGTGGGTTTAAGCAGAACTGAGGAGAAATTCACAGCTGTGATTAGACACATTTCCTGCATATAAAAGAATGCACTTCTTTATTTATTAATGTGACAAACTGTCAAGTGGCCTATAGACATTTTGCTTACAAACACAAGGAAAATAAATGAGAATGCTTCAATAAAGCCAGTGTGAGGTGCTTTTAAATTTGGTCTCTTTTAATTTGACATCCATGCAGAACAACTTGTGCAATTCCTTGCAATTATCTAATTATATTTTAGAGGTGTTTTGGAAAAGCTTCAAAGTAACCCCTGGATATGTGTTGTTGCCTATTGTGCCCTAAGTTTGCACAACATAGCACTCCAAACACACCATCCTTAGAGTAAAACATGCTAGTGGTACTAAGATAGTATGGGAATGCTGTTTATAGCAAAGAAAGAGTTGATGAACAAAAATGAAGTTATAACTGGTGACTGTGGCCGAGTAACAACGTCCTGGCTGTAAATATTCAACCATTTTATTTATATTGGATTTTTAAAACAACGCATACCTTTTGTTCCACTGCTCAGTTCTGCACTGCCTTGTTCTGTTTGTTTAATTTTACAAAGTAGAAAATAAGTTTCATGAGGTACAAATAACACTGCAAGGTACAGTATTGTCACATGTGCCAGATATAATATATTAGTACTGGTTAATTTCATTGCATAAATGCATTTAGATCTAAAGCTTACAGTTTTTTTTATTTTATAATAAGATTGTGATTTGCAATAGAATATATATTTATTCACACATTTTCTACAATTAAAACATAGCCTTCCACTATAAAGTGGAATCAATGGAATCAAATTTGAAGGTTTTAATTCTTTTAAAGAAAAAAATCTTTGTCATCAAAAATAGCTAAAAATTATTAGATCTTTACCATGTAAAACAACATAAAAACATAAAAACAACTAGACATGCAAAATATATAAATGTAGATGAAGCTGAATGAAGACAACCCTGATTTCATTTGAGCAAAACAGACGTTAGCAGAAAAAAGTCACAAAGCAATACTTTCTTGTAAACCTTTTTTTTTAGAGGCAGGTTTGGAAGATCAAACAGAGCTCATAAATCCCAATCAAAACCTGTACTTGTCCTGATTGTATACAATGAGGCAAATGGTGCATTTCTGGGAAATAAAGGATTCTTGATATAACTGGTTTAAATGAGTCTGCAGAGAAATCAAGTGTTCTTTGTTAAGAATGTCAGTTGTGAACTAATAGAGAAAATAGATATGACATGTGCACACACTACACACAAAGAGAAAAACAAATTCACATCAAAACAGTCTCTATATATCTGCACAAGAAGCAAACAATGACATCCATGCTGTTTACGCAATTTAATTCTATTCGAGAAATTTTAAAAAACCCTTCATTTTCAATTTAGTGTGTCATTTCCACTAAGTAGCTTTAGTCAATGCATGTCTGCTCCTCCTACTGAAGTGTGCCACTTAGTTCTAAGTATTAAAATCCCTCCAAATCCCCTTGAGAAAAACAGCAGCTTAAGTACTGTAGGTTAATGTTTGCCATACTTGCTTCCCCCACTCTGGGCAAGATTATGTTAGAAAACATGAATCACGAGGAGCAGTGAGTCATGAGGAACAGCGGGCTTGGATCTATACGTATTAAAGCAGACTGTGATTTATTTTCACCCCTTCTTTAAAAGCTGAAATTCTAATAGATGAGTGGATGTTACCAACAGGACCAGCATATTTTTATTTTCGTTGAGATAAAAACCGATAGAGTTTGTATGCTTAGGGCTTACATCACACATGCTTTATATGCTTTAAATTTGATTTACCTTTTATTTCTTATATATCAGAGAGAAATGTCCTGAATTCTGCAATATTAAACTTGACCCACAGATGTCCTCATTCAGCAAGTGGTTATGCTGTCCGTGTTCTATAAGGAAGTTGTCCAGTGTTAAAAAATAAATAAGAAAATATTTTATTTATAGCCTGAAAATACAGATACATGAAAAAGAAACAAAAATAACAAATGCCGTGTTGCTTATATCTTTTGATTGTTGAACGTATAGATGTATGTAACATGCGAGCCTCTTGTGTTCTTGTCGCTATACATCACTTCCTTTCTCATAAGTTTCTGCAGAGTTCTTGCATGTCTAAATAAAGATGTGATCCAGAGGGAGACCCATTAGAGGCTGCAGTGCAGGCTTGTCTCCTCTGTCGTCTCCTCACAGATTTCTTTAAGCCGGCATCTAAGACACAATTTTATCCAAGAAGTATAGAGACACGTGTCAGGAAAAACTCTGATTCACACATTAAAAAGACAAAAACTGTCAGTTAAAAACTCTGGTTTCTGCTTTTGAAATGACTCAATCTTGACGATGGTTTAAAGAAATATTATTAGGTATTATGTTGTACTATTTGTTGCAATAATTTTTGTATTCCTAATCACAAACCTTTCCTGACTCAACAGGACTACATTATCACTCTACATAATCTCTTGAACTAATAAGCAGTAGATTTTCTTGCTAGGACTATTAAACGACAACAGAGAAGTTACTGGCTATTGTTTTTTTTATGTGTAAACAATCCCATTTTCGGTTGTATATGCCCACCTATACCTTACCTCAGTAGCTTTGCATTCACCAAAGCTTACTAATAATGTATCTACATTACTGCAGATGTTCTCAGTTTCTTCCCAAATGTACACATAGAGTCAAGTCCTGCATGAAATTGAGAATCCAACATCCCAGATCTTTGCAACAAACTGTGGAGGAGCTAATTGTCTGAGCAAGAATCTGCAAGCCATTGTTGCTCAGTGAATTCACCTGTTCCCATCAAAGTGGAACGCAATAATGCAGTTGAAAAACGGACAAACTTTAAACATGTGTTTTGAAATTCTGCCAATACACTTTTTGAACACAAGCGTAAGAAAAGCAGACTCAGCAGAAGCTGAAGTGATGGTTTGCTTTGAAGTAAATAAAGTCAGTTCCTTCTCCCAAAATATCCTCTGGGTAACTCTTGGAAAGAAAATAGGTGCTTTAAATTTATCTGACATAATACTTTGTCCCCTAACTCAACTCATCATTAGTCGTGGATTCTCAATATTCCATCTCAACAAAAGAAAGATTGTTACTTAACAATTGAAAAGTTGCTAGGATCCTAAGACCACACAGACCTTGGACCACTTGACATTGTGAAATCTTTGTACCCTTGCGTCCATTTAAAAGTTGTCTGATAGACTGAGTTGTGCCTGGTCACATCCTCTGGATCAAAGTCTGTTTATTGGATCAGCAGCCAGGCCTGCTCCAAGTCTTAAAGAAGAATGGGTCCTCAACATTTGAATGATTGGTACGCTTGTAAGTGCAAAGATCCATTTTAATGCTCTAGGACAGGGTTCTGCAAATAATGAATACATCTTCTTGAATGAAATGTGGTGTCAACAAAGGTTTTTGTGTCATTCTGTTGTGGGAATTTGAAACTAATACAAAAAAATGTGGAAAATACTAAAATCATCTAAAAGCATCTTAGGTCATTAAGAGCCATTATTGAAAGTTAAAAAACCCAGTTGTGGCCCAGGAGCAGGGGAGGGCTATTGCCGTGCTCAAGGGTCAGTTTCTTGCAGGTTTTAGCTATGTCTCTACTTCAACACACCTGAGCCAAATATTCAAGCCAAGCAGGATTCTGGGGAACTTAACTGATACTGAAGAGGTGAATCTGTCCAGAGATTCAGATGTGTTGGATCCCGGACTGGATTGGACACGCCAACCCCTGCTGTGGAGCTACAGCAACTATGTGTTTTCTCATTCAGTAACATTTTTTGTTAGCTTAGAATATTAATATACTGTACAAAATAGGTGAAGTTGCATTACAAAAGATAGTTTTAAAGCGGAAACATTATTAGGGAACTTTCCTTTATTTTAGTTAAGATAACTTCAGAAAACAGGACAATTATATAAAACAAGACCAGAGTGGCACAATTTTCTACAGTGAATAAGCATAAATAACCTGACAAAGATGAGTATATTCCTACCACACATCATTTAAAGCTGCTGTGGTCTTCAGCAGCTATAAAGACATTCTTAAATTGTTTAATCTGACAACTATTTTGTTGAAAATATTAAAATGTGTTCAATTATTCTATTCTGGCAACGGTGAAGAAATGAAGATTGCATAATTTTGTGAAATATACTTAATATAACAACGGATATGAAAGAAGATGAATGTTAGAACAGTTTTGTTTAGTTGATTGAATTTGTTGATTCTATAAATCTCATATTGCACCCTAAAATAAGCTGATGTTACAAACAAGCCTCCTGCATAGACTGCCGTGTGTAGAAAAAACATCAGCAGCGGACGTAAAAAGGCACTAAGCAATGCTTTTGAGTCTTTGAATCACAACGCAAAAAGACTGTCAGCTTTGCCGATGCAGTGCCTAGATCTTAAATAGTGAGGAGACAAGAGGAATGTGGAGCAGACGTGGGTGGTATTTAAAACTACATATAAATAAATAAAAGGTGCAAATGAATAAATAAATAAATAAAATCCTAGCTGCATCACAGTTTTGATCGTTATCTAGTATGCTATGAATCAAAACAGATCAAATGGAGTACAAGCTGCTTAAGTTTCTTGGTTTAGTCCTTGAACCTTTTGGCTTCTAGTCAGAACTCTATTTATGTTCAAGTCACACATACATATTTAACCTTATCAATGCAGCGAGTTCAATAACACTTGACACTTATATTGAACTCATATGCCTCTGTGCAATGCTTGTCATTCAAGCAGAAAGGAACTTTTTTTTAAGGGTGTTCCCTTCATAGACATCTAGCTTTCGTCTCTGTCATTTCTTCAGAGAATGAATATCATGAAAGCCAGCCATAAATGAGCTTTTTCAAAAATATAATTCAACTCAGGCTTTCTAAATTATAAAAGAACCAAAAGTACTTAGTTTCAGATGTGCTATCACACGACAACCTTCCAAGAACAAAAAATAAATAAAAATCCTTTTGTTAATTTTTTAAGAACTTTCTTTCTTGAAAGTGGATAACACAGGCTTGTATTCAGCTGCAGCAGCAAACTGAGGAGTATTCAGAGGACAACTGCCAGATTAGTGCTATTCAAAGCAAAAAAAGGTAACAAATGCTGGACACCTATAAATTTGCTTTAGAACATAATTAAACATCACAAAGTTAAGATATAGTAAAACAAGGTTGACAGACTTTGTAGCTTTGATAATACATGTCGTTATCTAGCATCTAAAGTTACCTTAAGATCTGTTAATAGTAAAGAACACTATTGAACATTAAAGCACATTTTTTCTCACTTTTGCATCATTAGTAATCATTTTACACCACGATGACCTGGGCAAACACTCAAAGCAGCTAGTTAATTATGTTTTCATTCATTAAAGGCATGAGTGCATATGTCACATGGGATGGGAAGGACATGATCCCCCCCAGTCTTTTAGTAACCCCTGTGTCCTCTCCAGGTCAGAGCAAGTGTTCCCAATTAAATAAAGAAATAAACTTGATACAAGTGATGCAAACAGATAATTTCCGCCACTGACTAGAGATGTTAGGAGTTTGACATAAAGAGCCCTTCTCTGTGTAAACCTGTAGTTTATGTACTCCACGCTTATTCAAGACTATTTCAATGTGGATTAATGTGATAAAACTGCTTTGGGGGGAAATTGTGCTTGGTGCTGAAAAACTCTCTATGTATAAAAGTTTTCTATGTGTGACATGGCTGATAGGAGAACAGTGGCCCACTGCTCTGAGTTGTGAGGACAGGCAGTATCGTTGCAATTTTCGGTGCTTCACTGACTGCCAGGTATGCTGTCAGCGCAGCAGAAGTAGCAGTTCACACACCGGTGGTGCTAAAAATCCACATACTACAGGCTTGTTTATTCTTCCTTCATTCTTGTTATTAATGTAATTAAAAATAATGTAAAATCATGCATAAAACTCTGTGCTTTTCTAATGTTGCAGATGGGGGGTTTTATTTTTAGTGCAGCGTCTCTGCATCTGGCACTGCCTCCATTTTGAGATGGTTCAGTTTTGATTGCTGATGGCTCACACTTTCACCTTACTTACCTTAATAGCTGTCTCCCCTCCATAATCATTTTCAACAATATCTAGAGTCCATTAGAGAAACTATCTCCCTGAAATTCCAAAGATCTTAAAAGTCGATAAATTATGCCAGAGTGTAGAAATGTAAGAAAAGTTTATTAAAACAGACAACTGTTGGTCTGACAAGTGTTACGAAGCCTAGTGAAAGCCATTCTGCACAGGTCTGCAGGGGGTTTGGCCACAAACTAACAGCATTTGAAGAAAGAGGGCACCACAGTGACAGCCAATTGTGATGGTGGTATTGGATTAATCTCTTTGCATAAAATTAACCATGAAGTCTTGTTTTCACAAGAATATCTTGACGGAGGATGTTCACCCAACACTTTTTGTCTTCTAACTTGTGCTCACATAGCATATACAACGGAATAATGAACCATTAAACTCCACCTTTGAATGGCTTAAAAAAACAGCAAAATACGTTATTTGTGTAACAGATTGGCCAAAGCCTGGATTGAAATCCGATTTATATAGAGTGCCATGGTCTTAAACAGGCTTGAAAAATCCTTCAGTGCAGCTGAAATCAGGTAGATCTGAAAAGGTTCCTCCACATGTCATCTCAAATAAGTGTCATCAATTGTTGTCACAAATGGTAGCAACAACCAGTTATTGTATTTTGGCAATTGCATTTTTGCATCTGGTCGCGGTTGCTTCGATTGCCTTTTATTTTTAATAAATTAAATCATAATTTGGGAACAATTTTTGTATTAAAAGAAAAAGAATTGAGGCCAATTTCAAGTTCCCTCATTTGGATGCCAAAACACCTGCACTTTAAATGTACATGATCACTGCATTTGAGCTGAAGCTTATATCAAGGTTGCCTTGGATTACTTTTAATTCGGTTCTACTTTCCTTTTGGAGACTTTTGGTGGCCTTGGCTTTACTTTTTTTTATTACTACAAATTTTTGTTATTAATTTCTAAAAAACTTCAAAGATTTGTGTTACATCGATTTGTATTAGTTTTTTTCTTTCCCTCATTTTGATATATATATTAATATTTTACACATGCTTTTCAGAAAATGTATTTTGAAGCATGCTGTACTTTGTGAAGATAGGTAACTAATTTTTCTTTTACCTTGTGTTCTGTCATACACTAACCTGCGATTGACAAAAAGTGAGCGATGAGTGACAGCTGCGCCCACTCACTCTCATTTTTAAATTCACGAGGCTCCAGCATGTTTTTCAGTGTCTACACAAAACCACAGGGCCTATGTCAAACAACATATACTCATGTTCACTCTATTTTGGGCTTCATGTGACTCACAGGAAAAGATTCTAGTCCAATAGCGACAATGCAGTGGTTTTCAATTGCCTGATAAAAATAAGTTTCAGTCATTCATTACCAGGAGTTCAAAAACTTGTTGTACGTCTTAAATGCAAGCTCATACTGAAGATGCAAAAATAAGAATTTTTTCTAAGGATCTCTGAACCAGGATTAGGCACAGCTCTTTTGTTGCTGTCTGCCGGCAGAAAATATAAAAGCTGAAAAATAAACTTTATCATAAATACAACAATTATTGTCCAACAGCAGCCCATAGTTATTGAGATATGCCCTTTTATGAAAAATAAAGTATAAGAGTAAACTCTACCATTATAGGACATTGGTAACTGGAAAAAATAAAAAATAATCTAAGGAAATATATCTACAGAAAATATTTCAAGACAGAGCTCACCTATATTTTATGCAAAACCCAAAATAAAGGTTTGGACTATATAAAAATACTTTTATTTTTCATTTTTTAATAAAATCAAGATTTGTGTATGTGCAACTTTTTTTTGATGGAGGTCCCCTTTAATTTTTTTTTGTCTGGTAAATCATTCATTATCTTTTTATAACCATAGATATTTCAAAACTATGACAAAGTATTAACAGAGTGGATTTTTTTGTAGCTTTCTTTAACAGTTTAATGTAGTAATTAACATACTCAGCATTGAATACGGATTTAAATAAAAATGATTTTATGAAACATCAAATCTAATTTTTATAGTACGTGTATTGCTTCTGATTAATTCTCACTCTTACAATTTTACATTTTCTTTTGTGATGTCAGAGTCTTTTTTATTTAAATTTTTTATATGAGATTTTATATTGGGAAGTGTTTTAAATCTTATTAAAAATGTTAAGTATGGCTCTGTGATGGATGACGACTAGTTTGGGGTGTAAACTTGGTATATATAGCTAACAGTCAACATACCTTCTACTTTCTGAAAACATGGAAGGATTTGTGGGTAAAAACAATATATCAACAGGTTTAGATCAAACAACAGTCCACAAATATAATATGGATCAAAAATTTCAGTACCTGGTGTCACAAATCAAATCCGGGGAGCCCAGCACTGGCCACATAGAGGCAAGAGGGACTCTTATGGATTTGCTTAGAATACAATTTAATGTCATTTAGTTTAGTACACAACATGTTTTTTGAATTTGTGGATTGATTTGCCTGCTTTTAAACCTTTGAATTATCTCACTCATGATAAAATAAAGTGACAAACCAGCCTCATATCTGACTACAATCCGTCACCCCTCATCCTTTAACCAACAAAAACCCCCCCAAAAAACTTGTATCTCAAATGATATAAAATATTGGGAAAAGATTACTCTATGTTTATCCCAAGCTCTGATTTCTTTTGTTCTCTCACGTCAATGACTGTGGAAAGATTTGGCAGAAGACATTTAAAACTGATAGAATACTGTACCCTTTAAGCTGTTAAAGCCACAACTTGAATTAATTAGTTGAAATTGTTCAGTACTGCACAGTCTTCACTTATTGGGAGTGAAATATATCAAATAGGGTCTAATTTCTTCTCCGAAGTGCAATGACAAAATACCAGGTCTTTTACTCTTAATTAAAATTTGATGCAACAATTATTTTAAACATTTTTCTATGCTGCTGTAATAAAAGATGAGTTTTCAACATCCATATCAAGGTACTTTGACAATGCATCTGATAATTGCATAGAATGCTCTAACCCTTTGTGCTTTATTGCGCTTTCTTCAAAATGATTAAGACTAATAAATGTGATTATGGATGTCCCATACTAATATATATTTTTCTTAAATAAAAAAAGTTTACATTTATTTTTCTAAGACGTTATCCTTCTCAAAATATGAATTGTCTTGAGTTTATTTTGATAGTGGCAGTTATACATGTGGAACTGCACTGGGAAGCTCCAGCAGAAAGCAGCCAGGTGAAATATTAATCAAACCATTCCTGACCGTGCTGCAACAAGCCCTGGCCTCCTTTGTGTCAACCAGAGGGAGTTTTCATTCTGGTTGCTGTCTTCCTCACAACAGGGAAGGTGAAGGGTCACCATTACAACTTTGTTCGTGGAGGTAGCTGAGGTTCAAAGTATTTTTTAGGAGACATCAAAAGCCACACCAGATCTTGAGTCTTGGCTCACCACCCTGAGGACAGTGTCCCTGCCACCTGGTGCAGGCTTTATTCATGTACTAGTTAAAATGGATTGCACACCTAGTTCAAATGCTGCAAAATGCCTTGAAATAGTATTTATAACCCCTGGAACTTTGAACGTTGATACATTTTATTAGGATTTATGTGATAGTTAAAAGCAAGCAAACTAACATGATATATAGGTTTAAAATATTCTTAAAAGATAGAAATCCTAAAAATGTGTCATGCACATGTATTCAACCCCCTTTATTCTGATATATCTAAATAAAATTTAGGGATACCAACTTCAGAAGTCAAAAAAATCAATAATATGCATATCTTAATTTTAATGTATATACAACCATTATGTAGAGGCAGAGGTCTGCTAAAAGGCATTAGTAAATATAGGGTCATAAAGACCAAAGAACACATCAGACAGGTTAAGATAGTTGTGGAAAAGTTGGCCAAAAAACAAGATTACAGACTCTGAACATCTTACAGTTTTTAGTATTAAAGTGTAAAAATTGCAGGAAAATGGTATAACTGTGATCCTATAAGTACATCACTGTCCAAAGAAAAACCGTCTAGCTTGAGAAATGTTAACCAATGGGGATAGTAATGGACTGCACAGTGTTAGCACTGTTGCCTTGCAGCAAAAAGGCTCAGTGTTCGTACCACCTTGGGTCTTCCTTCAAGAAGTTTGTATGTTTCTGTCTGTGCAGGCATGGGTTGACTCCGGGTAATCGGGCGTCCTCCCATAGTCCAAAATCATGACTGTTAGGCTAAGTGGTGTCTGTGGGTTGTTTGTCCTGTCTGTCTCTGTGTTGCGATGCGATGGACTGGCGACCTTTCCATGGTGTAACCCCTGCCTCTCTCTAGTTTTGGGTTTTTCAACAATCTGCCTGTTTCAGATGGATGTTGAATGCCAATTCAGCTATATCTACAGTGAAATATAACAGTGGCAGCATCTTACTCTTTTCTATCAGAGATAAGGAAGCCTCCAATTGTGAAAGAAAACATGAGTACAATACCTGAATACAAGTAGAAATAAAATAAAAATGTAAACTATTTTTTATACTTAATTTATATTTAAGCCTTGTCTTAAAGAAGATTTCCTGCCAATTGACTGTATCTTTGTACCACTGTATTTACCCAGCTTGAGTCTTAGGTACAGTGCTTTGCTTTATTTGTTCAGATGTGACATCAACCAAGAACAAGGGTGGGTAGAGAAAATATAATAGGGCATTTCAGTAATTGACACTGATCCTCTTGAGAGCAAGAAAAGGTAACATAATTATGAAGGGGGAGACAGAATGTCATGATGTTGTTATACCTAAGATTCTACAATAATGAGTCAGAGAACATGTTCATTTAAATTTTGATACAGAAAAGGAGCAACCAAACAGACTCTCTATAGAATTACAAAGATATGTTATGATTATTTTAAATTTGCATCTAGACAACCAGACAAACAGGGTTTAGCTCATTAACATTTATGTGTTTCTCCTCTGGAAAATGACGGCAGTTTATTAAACTGTGACAGCGTTCTAGTGAAGGTTTTCAATTGCTTTCAAACTTCCAAATACTAAAGCAGCTTAAAGCACCTCAAACAAGAATTAGATATTTTCTACCTTCCTCTTCCTTCCTGTTCCTAGTCTTTGTTTCTAACAGTCTTGCTAATTATTGACCTGTGGGGTGCTACGTCAGTCTCTTTGCAGTAAGAATCAAGGTATTCTTTATGGTACCAGCTGGTGCGCCACTTGTGCCTGTTTGATCCTTTGGCAGACTCCCAATCCGGATTCAAGTATATTTTTAGGATATAAAAAAAAAACAAAGAAGTGTTTTCCCCCGCTGTAATGCTCTGTCTTTTGGCTTTTTTTAAGCTACATCTCATTAGTTTCTCATAGATTTTCTGAAGAAACATACAGAAGGCTTTTTTATGAGACTACATGTTCTGTTCATGCTGAGCCACATGTTGTCAGCAGGAGGAGCCGCACCAGTGACATCATAGAGCAAACTAAAGGCAAACACCAAATCTGTCTTTAAAGGGTGTTTACTCTAATGTAGACATCTTGTTTTTAGGGATCCCCACCCTTTTAACCTGTAACCCTTGCAGTCCCACCTTTAGCCAGTTCATCTCAAAGTAAAACGAACTCTAATCAACTCCAGGTTGGGACTACTTTATTATTTATTAGAAGAATACTTTAGGTATTGTTGCATATTTTGGTTGAAGCTTTTGAGTGGCTGAACTTACCCGTTTTGAATCAGTTTTTGAATCAGCCAACTCTGGTTGGCTTACATGTAATTCAACCTCTTACTTATTTTTTCTCCTTCTCTGTCTATTGTAAAACGTTATCAAAAGTTCATTTTCATTGTAATGAAGCTACGTTAAGTATATAGTGTGATTTCATCTTTGTTCTTGTCACTTGACTAAATAGCCTTCGTGTTGCTAAATTTTTTCCATACTTTTTAATTATTTTTGTTAATTTACATTGTTTGCTACTTTGTTGTTATATGCATGTTAGGAGTTTAAGTATATGGTGATGTTTGTGTTTTTTCTGATGTATGTGTGTAGTGTCTACAACCAATAGCCTGAACTTTTTACCTCACGTAAGACTGAATGTGTTTAGCTAATTTTCTCATTTACTCAGGTGGTGCACCATTTATTTATAAAAATAAATGTGCTCTATTAATGTTTATATTATTCAATTATTAATTACAATCATTATTATTAAATCCATTAAATCAAACTTTTGGATATTATTCTGGTCCTTTTCAGGAAAAAAACAAAAACATATTCATTCCCAGGTTTTCCATATATTTCCAGGTTCAACTTCATCCATCTGTTATCATGATTTTAGCAATGAGCTGTTTTTCTAGTAGCACTGGTTAGGTCCAAAGTTACCAAAAAACATAAATCCTTTGAATATAATCTTTACTAAAAAGCTCAAATATGACCCTTTGTCATGATGTGTGTTTTGTTTGGTTCCGTTTCCTCCCTGTGTCTCGTCACTCCGCCTTCATTCACAGCTGTCTTCAATAATTCACTTATCTTCTCCACCAATCACACCCCGGTTCCACACTATTTATGCCACATGCAATCATGCACTCACCGCTGGATCGTCTGCTATTCCTCGTTGCTCCTAGCCTTGCCTGCTATT
>JAVLVB010001132.1:5473-37263 GCA_032876305.1 Orestias chungarensis
CTGCATTAATGTAAAGAAAACCAAGGAGATGATTGTGGACTTCAGAAGGGGCAAGCATGCCCACCTCCCCCTGCACATGGGAGGATCTGCGGTGGAAGTGGTCAACAGCTACAGGTACTTGGGTGTACACCTGAGTAACAACCTCACCTGGAGCAACAACACTTCCATTCTGGTCAGGAAGGCGCACCAGCGGCTCTACATCCTCAGGAGGTTGAGAAGAGCTGGACTCGGGAGCTCAGTTCTCAGCTCCTTCTACAGATGTGTGGTGGAGAGCGTCTTGTGCTCCAGCATCAACGTGTGGCATGGAAGCTGCTCTGCTGCAGACAGGAAAGCTCTGCAGAGGGTGGTGAAGGACTGTTGGAGTCAGCCTCCCCAGCACCACAGACATTTACACCTCCAGATGCAGGAACAGGGCCTCCGGCATCATGAAGGACCCCACACACCCAGCACACTCACTTTTTGTCCCGCTCCCCTGAGGCAGGAGGCTGCCGAGCATCAAGTTTAAAACCACCAGATTGAGAAGCAGCTTCATTCCTGAAGCTGTGAGACTCTCAAACACACGCAAGGATAATTACAAATGAAAAACACTTTCATTTAACCGGCACTGATCACTTTAGTATTTTACTTTAATATGTCACTTAGGCCTGTCACCATTTTTAGTTGATATAATAATAATGACATAATATTGCAACTATGTCCTGTCAAAGATTAATAAACTTTATTTTCAAATGAACACTCTAATCTGAAACTGGTAAACAAAATAAACAAAACCACCAAAAGCATAAATAAATGGACTCTCAGTGTCTGTTAACAAGAAATGCACTTGAATAAAAACTAAACATTAAAACAAAATGGTAATAAAAACTACATTCAACCAAAAAAGTGATGTATGCCAATCGCCGTTTGTGATATGTTTGTTTTCCCGGGGATTTCTTACTGTCTGTCAAACGTTTTCAACATTTTTTTAAATGAAGGCTTTTCATTAATATTAAAGGGCAGCATTTCTGTAGCAATTGAGCGAACTACACTGTCTGTGAGCGCGCACCACTTTGCGTCCTTTTTGTACGTTTCCTGTCCATTAATTGCTTCACTGATAATGGACTGTCGGGAACTTGAGGACGGAGACGGCCTACATTTTTTGCCCAGCTGAGAAAACTAAATTGGATGGTTGCTCTTTAGGTGCATGTACAAGTTAGTTTTATTGCCGCTCCTCATTGCTACCGTTTTACCGCGTGTGTGGAGAGAATCTAAGCGGCGCGGCAAAAAGACACAAGGGAAACAGTATGTGACGGGGAAACATGACTCGATGGTACACCGGCTTGAAAAGGTCCAGCGGTTCGCCTCGAAAATGCTCCGAAATGCTCCCACACTGGTGCAGTTACGTTCAACTTTGTAAGCAGTTCTATTTTGAGCTTTGTCCCGATATCAGCAAGTGTTTCTTAAGCTAATTGAGCTAAAACGCTGGAGAAGTACAAAATAGCACACCTGATTTATTAGGTTACTCCTCCCTCACGCTGAGAAAACGAAAAAGGGAGGGGCGAGTGGAGATCAGCGGAGTCTTTTTGTCATCCAGTGTCCAAACAGGAAAAGGTTGGTAAAAACAATAAAGACGATAATTGAAAATGAACGAACTCATTTTAATTATCGTACGATTAATTGATTTATCTTTTATTGCGACAGGCCTAATTTCCCTTAATATGTCACTTTATTAAACCATCCATGCTGCTACAGCAAATTTGCACTCCGGATTTTCATTGCTGCTATGTCCAACTTCCTAAATTTTCTATTTTGTATATTTTGAGCATTATCAATCTTATTCTTTTATATTTCTTTATATTTTATTATATTCTTCTTATTTGTAGCTATTTACAATTACTATCAGGGTGTAAACTGGACCGTGGGATTACAATTTCGTCCAACCTCATGTACCAGATGTGATGTGAATGACAATAAAATCTCCTTGAATCCTTGAATGTAAGCTTTTTGGTGAAGCTAAAGTTCCTAACAAATGCCTTGTGGTATAATAACTGGCGATGTCTTTCAAAAACACTGAAGCACCATGAAACCAGCAGTTCTCACATAAACTCTTAATAATATGTAACATTAAAACAATTCAATGATATGACTACAGTATTTTCTAAGTTATGACTAAGGGAGGAAAGCTGTATGAGATGGGTGGCGGCGGCGTGGAGGGGGGTAATAGTAAATAAATAAGTATTGAGAAGGGAACATTAAAAACGTTTGTTAGGATTATTAATGTGGGTTGCCAGTTTGGATAATGCTTCCTATCAAAGCTATAAGAATGAAGGAAAACATGCTAACAAAATGCCTCAGACCTGCAGCCCATAGGTGGTTCTAGACACATACTTACATAAGTGGCCCTTTGGCTCACTTGTGCAAGTTTGTATGTGGGGGCGCCGGTGTGACATATTCGCATCCACCTCAAAAATATGTAGTTGCGCCCCTGGCTGGTGTCACTCAGCTGGTTCTGCTGGTTCTGATTTGCTGTTTGGAAGAAACCACTGATACCATGCTGAGCTGCCTCTGTTCAGTCTGGATGAAGCAGCAAAGAGGAACAGCAGCAGCTTGGTCTGTTTTTACTGATATAGTGAGAACGCTGTGTGAAAATGACTATGGACACTTAGAGATGGTGACCTCACCTCTGACCTTTGCTCTGGCTCTCATGTTCCCTACACAGAGTGGTTTTAGAGGGAGGGACTCCCTCCTCTCTCTCCTCACACTGATCCATGCTGCTGAATTCACATCCACATCAGCTCACACACACTTTCTAGCTTCACCTGCAGAGGAAACACAAATCATTCATCTGAACATCAACTCTGATCATCTTTACATCATTAGAGCTGAACAAACATCAGCTGCTGTACTTCTACCATCCGTCCACCAGATGGAGACATTGAGCAACATTTACATTCACTGCTTCTCTCTGACTGAACATCAGGAACTATTTTATTTAACAACAAACTCAACAAGTGGATTATTTACTCCATCAAATATGAACAGTTTAATAATCTGACTGACTCAAACACATTTGACATTAATTTGTTTTGAAAGGACTAACAGGAAGCAGCAGGAAGCTGTTGTCCATTATTTTACTGGTGGAGACCAGAGTTTGATTTCAGGAAATAGAAACATGGAGCTAATAAAACTATAATATTACTGTAGATTAGTTTTCAAACATCAGAGGTGAAACTTTGTTCTGAAATCAGAATTGAATATTTTCTTCAAATATCTGTTGCGGAAGTGGGTCTCAACCTCTTACTTCCTCCAGTTCTGTTCTATCCAGTTCCGAGACCCAACCAGTAAAACCAGCAAAGTATTTACCTTGTTAAAATAATGAGAAATGGTTAAGTATAAAATCAACAATTAATATAAAAGTAATCAGTGTACAATTACGGAAATGGAAAAGATACAGGTTGACATTCACCATCGGTACCGGGCTCCACTCATCATAAGGATGAACCAAATGAAGCAAAGAATGGAGCGTGAGTCCTGCTTTTATCTTTTCCTCACTGTTAACCCTCCTAAAGGGTGTCATCCTCTTGTATCAGTTTATCCTTGACTATGTGTTGCGTTTATGTGATCAGCAGTTATGTTGTGTAAACTGTAGCAGTGAGCGGTGCAGCAGATAAACAACAAGGACAGATATTTACTAAGTCCAGCAAAGAGATTATTAGAAAAGGTCACAGAATCATACATACAAAATCATACATCCATAACACATCAGAGAAAGTTTCTAAAGTCAAAGTTTAAATAAGAAATAAAGAAATCTTACAGTTTGATGAAGAACATCTGGACAACAGACTGAGATCCAACAGAACCACAGTAGAACCACCAGACTCTGAGCCCCACCTGAACAAGTGAGTCCAAACTAAAAAACTAAAAGTAAAAGTGACGGATGTTAAGTAACTGCTGACGTCATATGTCACGTGATGTGCAGTTTGTTTTTCTTTCAGAGAAGTAAAACCCAGAAAGCAGAAGTTCAGCAGAGACTTTGAGGCAGTTTGATGAAGTCTTCATGAGAAAGGAGAAATGATCCCAGAGAACAGAGCTGCTGGTTTCTTCCTGCTGCAGTTACTGGTCAGACTGGTCTGAATACATGAACCCTTCTCATGACTCCCAGAATGAAACAAACACTCTGCTGCTGTTTAAATGCCTTGATCCTGGTTCTGTTCAGCTCTGATGGAACCAGTACCTGATTTAACTGGGAGCTTACTGGTCTCTTCTCTCTATGGTGGAGATTTGTCTCCCTCTGGTGGTGAAACTATAACCTGCAGTAAGTCTAAATGTTTAACACATGAAGAGTTTCTAAATGGGGCTGCACAGTGGAGCAGTGGGTTAGCACTGTTTCCTTACAGCAAAAGGCTCTGGGTTTAATTCCACTCTTGAGTCTTTCTGCCAGGACTGTTCATGTTCTCCCTATTCATGCTTGTGTTCTCTCTGGGTTCTCAGGCTTCCTCCCACTGAAACATGACTGTTAGGCTAATTGGGTACTCTAAATAGTCCTTAGGTGTGGTTGTTTGTCCTGTGTGTCTCTCTCTGTTGCCCTGCGATGGACTGGTGACCTGTCCAGGGTGTACCTCTGGACAGGTCACCAGTCCATCACAGAGCATTGTGAGCTGGCGATAGTTGCCAGCAGAGCCCCATGACCCCACAAGGATAAGCAGGTTGGATGATGGATTGATAGAGTTTGTAAATGATCTAAAGTGTTGAGTGTCTGGATGCTGGCTTTGTGGGGATTCTTCCTCTTAAGGCTCCTCCTGACCTCTGCTGGGGTCACGCTCAGAAACTGCTCTGATTTCTGAGCTTCAGAAAAAAATAGAACTGTTGTTTTAACCTGCAGTTAAAAGTTAAAGATGAAGAAAATCAAATCAAAACCTCAGAAATATTACTTAGACATGGAAAAAATGTTCTACATGTTTTTATTACTTCAAATAAATAAAATAAAATGTATTTTAAATACTTCTTAAAGAAACGGTTTAGAGGTTTTTGTTGTTAAATTGTTGCCATATGGCAAAAGCATTATACAATTTCAAAAGTTATCTGAAATATCTGGTAATAAGAAACCAGAGCCTGGAACATCTTTCATTCATTCTTTTAATTTCTTTCAGTTGTTTTTTTTACCTTCATACCTTTTACAATTCAAACAAAGTATTTCCTATTTTCACACCCTGGGATTTTGCATTTGCCTAAATACATGTTTATGTTTTTAGCAGTGTTATCCAAAGTGACTTACAAAGTAGGAAGTAGTCTTTCCACTCTGGATGCTGTTGGTGTAAATCTTCGCCCCAGCCTGGATTTCAACCCAGGCCCCCAGTGCAAAAGTCACGTGACTTTCCATTAATCTATTATGGAGAAAATGGGACAATGTGTTGCAAACCTACACCAACAAAATAACTTAAACCACAAAATATTCACAAATATATACGTTTTTACATTTAAAATATAAGTAAATGTTGTAAACATAATCTCAGATTATTTCCATTCTCTGTAAATCAATAAACCTCTATAGGTGGAAAAAACCAATGGACAAATTGAAACAAATTTAGCATATTACAAAAAAGGCTTTAATCTCCAAACTGAATTTAATTTTAAAATATTAAACTTTATTTATCTTAGATAGTTTTTATAACTTTGTTTTTATTTAATGAAAAAATGGGATGAAAATTGTCCAAAATTTAGAATAAATTTGAACTTCTGCAGCCCCAGATTGATGTTACCATCCTGATCATGTGACCTCATAGATTTAATTTCCTTAAACATAAAAGGATGCTTTTTAAAAAAACATGGATTTCATATCACACGTTTATTAGAAAATGAAGCTACAAAGTTCACATGTTACATCAAAGCTGCAGAAGCAGAGCAGGACGGAAAGAGGGGGTACTTACTTTAGATCATGACTGTAGTGAGGATTGATGGTTGTTGATACAGCGCTGTCTGACAGACCAGTGATCTCTGCTCTCCACCTGAACTTTGACCCCTGAAATCTTTTTCTCTGCAGATTCCTTCCAGTTTTTCTTTGAGGAACTTTGTTTTTAATCCCTTCAAAGGTTTTCTGTCTGAAAGTGGAGATCCTCTGAACGTCTCTGCTCCTACTAGATTCAGAATTTCATGCTTACTTCCTCAGAACCAAACCAGGATTCTGATCATTCAAAGATCCAAACTCTCTCTCGTCATCAATGCTTTTCCAACTTTATTCTGGAACCTGCAAGAACCTGAAATTCTGGATCTGATCTTTTTACAGTCGTTGGTTCCTCCAGAAACTCTTGGTGGGAGTTCCTGATGAGTTTCAGTGATTTTATAAAAACAGAACCAATAAAACGTCCTGCAGGAAGGATGTGGTGTTCAGTAACATGAAGGAGTGACCAGGTGTTTGATCAGCACTGATTACAGAAGAGAATCCATCTGGACTTTGTTCAAAGTTTCCATCAACAAGCTCTGCAACAAAGTCAGAGTCTAAAATTTATGATTAATATTTATTAGATTGATCAACAGTAATAACAGGGAACTCCTCCTTTGTGGTTTTGTTTCAGCATTAATTGATGTATTTAGTTTGTCTGCAGCTCAGGAACACTTCAGTCTGCAGCAGCGAGTGTGTCAGTGTGTTTGCATTCAGGAAAATAAAGGAACATTCCACCAATAAAACCTGCTGAAGCTTTTTCTTCTGCTCATTTCTGCACAAACAGAGTTTTGTTACAGCAACAGTTAATATTCATCAGACATAAAGAACATTGACATATTCCAGTTAATATTCTTCTCTCTGTCTGAACACGACGCTTTGGATGTTTCAAACAGAAAGAGGCAGCAAAGCTAAAAGCTGTTTTCTGTCCCATCAGGACCAACGTTCAGAGAGAAGCACCAGACAGAGAACAACACAAGACCAAGGATGGATTTAAAAAATAAAGAAATACAACAAATTAAATTCTGAATAAATGAGAATCACACAAAGAAAGATCCAGAAAGGCACTTCAGGGACATGATGTCCAGATGCAACGAAGCTCTTTGACAACAAGACTGATTATCAGTTTGTTTCTCAGGAAGAGACATGAAAGTCATTTCAGTTCAGGATGAACTCTGACCTTTACTGTAACCTCAGAACATTTAGAAAAGGCCACCAGAGTCTCACAGAAGGTCAGTTTCAACTCCAGGATGTCTTCTTCTTAGTCTGATATCAGAGTGTAAAGTAAATCTTTGTGTCTCCTTGTGAAATGTTTGAAGAGTTTTGCTTCTTCCTTTTCTACCACATGTAGATTTAAACTCCTAACCTCCAAACCAACATGGCTGCTGCCTGCATTAAACATGCTGAACGTTGCAATAATAAGCTGATTATTCAAACTTCTGATGTTTTATACCTTAATAAATCTGTCAGAGTTGAAAAGCTAAAAGTCCAAGGAAACACGTTGGTGTTTAGCTTGTGATACTAACAGTAGTTATCTTGGTGACTGAGCTCAAGAATCTGGGAATAAAGTGATTTTCTAATTAGTAACTGAATCCCAGATACCAGAAAAGGTGAAATAATATTAAATATAATAAATAAACCTGAGTTTAAAGTAAGGGAGTTTAAATGTGGTTTTCTACGGAGGCCTGCAGGGTTCATTTTAAGGTGTGATTAATAAACGGAGGGAGCAGATCTACAGAGTCCAGTTAGAGATCAGCTGCTCCTTTAATGTCCCATCAGAGGTTCTGATCCAATCATTTCACCCTCAGATTCAGATCCGTCTCTTCCTCTTGTAGGCGCTGCAGAGTCCAGTCTGATCGCTGCTGAAGAAACCTGAACAATCTGGAAACATCAGCTGAGCGCCGTCTCTCAGGACGTTTGTGGAAACAGAACCGCTGACCCGACCTTGTGGTTCTGGTAAGGTGCTTCAGATCCCGACGTTTACAGACATCTCCAAACAAACACGCTGAAACAAAAACAGAGATTTAAATGTTTCCAGAGAAATCTGAAGAAAATCTGAGAAAATAATCAATCTGGTCCGTTAAGTTTAGACCTCAAACATCCCAGAATATCACCTTTAATTAACTGTTTATTTATTTATGCTGAGGAAATTTGGATCATATTTTTTTCCCCTTGTCCTGTTCAGCATCATGGCTACTAGAATGAGTTTCTGGCTGCCATAGTTGTGATTAACAGATTTTCTTTTCCAAGTGAGGCTTTATAGATCCTCCCTTGCTTCCCATACCTTGATCATTTATTGATGACTGAGGTGTTTTATACATTGTAAAGCTAAACAGGACTGAGGGGGGGGTGCACAGAGTTATAGGGAGCATATACACAGACCAAAAATCAATATTCAAATAAAAACAACTAAACAAACAAACAAAACAACGAAACCCTAAAAACTAGCTGCTACTAGATCGCTTGTTGGGAAACTGCAAAATGGCAATTAATCATACCTGTGGAGATATAATTAGAAGAAAGCAGAGCAAAGAGAGGAATGTATGTGGCACATAACACATAAATAAATATGAGGCAAACTTGGTGTTATTAATAAACAGATCGGCACAGTTAAAGTGTTGTGATCTCTATAGTGTGTGATTACGCATGAGCAGAAATTGTGATGCAGGTATTACATGAATTATCCTCAGCCATGGGTACAGAGGGCCACTGCCACCCCCCTCCCAGAGCCCAGAGCGAGCAGAGGAAGCACAAGGTCCAGGACACTGGGGCCACGCAAGAGCACAGAGATCAGACAGCTCATCGCAAGAATACCAACGCACCCACCCAGAGGACAGCAGAGGGGGTCCGGGGTAGAGCCCCCAAGACCAGGATCAGCACCCTACCCATCCCGCAAGGCCCCGGCCACCCAAGCACGGGCCAGGGCTGGGACCCAGGGCCCAAACGCCCCAAGCGCTGAGCAGAGAGCCCGCCCGAGACCCGAGAGGGACAGGCGACCCCAGACAGCCAGACCGGGCGGATCGATACAAGCCTCCGTGCCCTCAGCACTGCACCCCAGGGCCCAGTCCGTCTGCAGGTGAGTGCAGCAGCAAGCAGTGAGGAAGGGTGAGGAGGGGGCAGGGCACAACCCCTCCCACATGGGAATAGCATGGGAAGGCAGACGACACCCAGTCACAGACACAGACCAACCCACATTCATAGACAATCACACATACTCACTCACTCACTCACTCACTCACTCACTCACTCAAGGTATGGATGGGGTTGGTGGTTGGGGGGGACCAGCCTCTGGTGTAGCCCAGTGGGCGGCCCCCAGGATAAAAAGCGCCCCCACCGACGCCGTCTCCACCGCCCGAGCCCGCAGACCAATCTCCCCCCACCCCGGATAGCACCCAGGAAACAGGGGCGCGGGAAAACCCTTCCCCTCCCTGGCCCAAAATGTTGATGACTATGATGTAATTAAAATGGTAGGGAAGGGGATGTGGAGGGAAGCATGCCACAGTTTGCTGACAGTGGCATCCCAACCACAGGCTCTCAGTGTCAGGACATGCAAGGAGCCGGGAGCCGCGCATAACCGGCAACGTGATCCCCGCTCTCCAGTTGCTGCACACTCTCCGCCCCCAACCGCCCTGTGTGTGGTGTGTGATTTGTGGTATGTAGTAGTAACTAATGTGCATTTAAGAATGAGGGAGAGTGGTTCATAGAGTGCGACAAAGGGCCACTTCACCCCACTCCAGAAACCACACCTCTCCCCCAAAGTCCCTAAGTGTGTGGGTGAGTGTGGTGGACTTGAGCCACCACACTCAGAGAGAGGGGAGTAAGGTATGTAAGACCAGGAGCAGCGGCGCTGCCCCCGGATGATGGATTTTTTTTTAGATACACTTCATGTCAACAAGAACTATTTTGGTTCTTCAGTTTTGTGTCTAAATGGATCAGATCAGCAACATTTTCTTGGTTCTACAGAAAAGCTGAAAACTGAAGGATCTCTTTAAGGTTGTTGATTTTTATTTCTATCTATAAAAACTTGAGCTGGAAAGTTTCTAAAGCTGAATAAAAAATTCTCTAAAAACAGTTTAAAAGATATTTGATTCTCTAATTCTGGTTTCATTCAGATTCAATCCAACAGCCGTTCTGCTTGGTTCTGATCAGCGATCATCTCACCTGTAGTCGTCTCCTCCGGTACTGATGACGTATTTGTCGTCGTGAGAGAAGCGGATGTTGGTCACATGAGGCGAGTGGCCGAGGAAGCGCTTGTGTTTGGCCTGAAGGCAGAAAAACAAGAACAGGTTCAGTTTGGGGAGTTTTCAGAACCGAACCTGGATGTGAACTCAGCTCAGTATTATTTCAGTAACATTTATGTAGAGAACAATGACCTACACATTTATTTTAGGTTTATTAATTTACTGAATTATTGTAATATTGTTAATTTAATTCTACTCAAGGGTAAATAAAAGATCAGCAGTGATTCAAAGTTCCCCCAGGATCCCTCCTTGGATCCCAAGAGATGTGGGTGTTTCTCCTCCTCTTCCGAGGACTTTAACCTGGTTCTGTTAATATTAGGATGGATTCATGTCGTACCAAAATATTATCATAGTTCTGTGACCAAATAATGATTAGATAATCAGGGGATGAGAAATTAAATAAAATGAAATAAAAAGGAAAAGGGAAAACTAGGCGTAGACGTAATAATTGGAGATCCTTTTTTTCAAATAAATGGATAAAATAAAACAACGCTGACATTCCTATTACTTCATCCCAAAACAAGTCCTTTACCTCAGTATGTTTATGTATTTAGAAGTGTATACATATATGGAGTATCTATAAGATGTTTGCACTGTTAGCATCAAGAAGCCTTGCTAAACAATCGTGCCACATGTTATGTGTAATAATCTTAATCTGTCTAGAAGATTAAAAGATTAAAAATGTGCATTATTTTTTCAAGTTATGAAATCAAGCCAAAAGTCATTTTTATCCAATGTCCATGTTACAGTGCTTTTTTTTCGTTTATACCATTTTGTTATTGGTTATTGAACAATGAGATGAAATCGTTGATGGCAAAAGACCTGCCAAGGTCTCATGTGGTTACATTTTGCTGGCACTTCAATTCTACAAGAGCAGAAAAGATCATTCTCCACACTGCAGAGCAAAACTTCTCCAGAGTACAACTATAGATTCTCTATGCAGAAAGAAAGTGTTGCAGCTGCAGCCACTGACTGTGACTGTGTGGTGCAGTGATGCTCGCTAGTAGCTGTAAAATCTAACAGAATACTTATTCCTATCAGGCTTTCAAACTGCTGGAGTAAAAAATGCTGCAAAATTTTGTATTTATTTGAATCTTTCGTTTACTGGGGTTAGATCCCCAAGGCAGCAATTCAGGGTTCAAAGACAATTCAATGACAAAGAGAGAAACACAGTCTCATTGGAAATTAAACAAAAGCTGCAAACTTCTAAAACAAAATCTGTTTCTAAATAAGCCAGACAAATGCTCACTTTTTAACTTTTCACGTGCGTCAAACCAAAGAACTGTGGGTCAAATCTGGCGCACCTTAAATATTTTTGTCTCTCCAGAATCTATAGGCTCACATAAATAGAACCTTGAAATCCTGCTTAAATATTATTTTATCAACACCATCAGTTTTCTGACTGGATTTGGGAGAATTCATGTTAATCTTTAAAGGTTTAATTTTCACTATTGCGTTTTCAAAGTGCCAACATTCAACTCTCTATATATTCATTTTTTTATTTCATCGCAGGAGAGCTTAGATCCACACTTTCAGTGTCTGTAAATAACTCCAAACATCTCTAAGCAGACTTGTTCCTGGTTTTGTCATTGCCACTCACATATTCTTGTTAAGCAGTATGTGAATGAATAAAACCTTAAAAAAGGATATCAGAGTAAACATGTAACTAAACCTTCGTGATTGAAACAGTGATTTTATGACGATTGTGATTCCATATTCCTCATAACAGAAACTCACAAACTTTTCCGTGCAGGGGAAGTCGTACAGTTTGACCAAACCGAAGTCGTCCCCGCTGACGAGGTTAAGGCCGGCGTGAGACACACACGCACAGATCACGTCCGCTTTGTCTGCGTTCCGAGGCCAAATTCCCAGAACTTCGTCTCCCAGAATGCTGCAGAGGAACAGAGAGCAGCGACATGGAGCTACAGTGACAGTTACTGGGTGAGGATGGGGGTGAGTTCAGGTCCGGTCCATTCAGAGGGTTACCTGGTCCATGTTGCCCAGGTGATTCTGTCAATGGCGTCCTGATCACTCAGCAGCTTCCCTGAAGGAACCTCAAATACTAGTCGCTTGTAGTTTCCCGTGGACACCTGAAGGCATCACACACAGCAGGGAGGACATGTCTGGCTCTGGGTTTTATTCACCGTTTCCAGCTGAGAGGTACGGAGGGCCGTCTGAGGTCCTGCTCGTACCTGAATGAAGCAGCTGTCTGCAGAGAAGTCCAGCTGCAGGATGAAAGACGGAATATCGGTGCAGTAAACCAGTCGGTTCAGACTCGGCCCCCCACTCATGTCGTAAACATCCACAGTGTTCTCCACTGAGCCAACTGCTAACAGACGTCGGTCGGGGCTGAAGCTGAAACCAGGGAGAGAAACACTCTTTAGGGTTGTTCAACAGAACCCGGAATAATTGATTCACTCTTATCTGCCTGGATCTCCTACCGGATGTCCTGAAGGCCGGCGCTGCGGTCTCGTTTCTTGGTCCATATCTTCAGGGAGTTGGAGAGGAGGAGGAGGAACTCTCCATTCTTCATGCCGACTGCCAGCATCTCTCCGTCGGAGCTGTAGCTCACACAGCGAGCGGCGTGGCTCACACACACTTTGTTCAGCAGTTTCTGAGCAGAAAGAGGAAAATCCACCACATCAGGGTCATGTAAATTTAGCAGCTCATGCAAACAATACAACAAAAAGCTCATAAAATCAGCTGTTTGATTACTCAGAAGGACATCATAGGAATAAATCTGTATCCATGACAACACTGCAAAAAAATTCAAAAACAATGAATGCATGACAATAAATGGACGATCCAAACACGACAGACATCATAGCAGGAGCTTTTCCTGACATTTGGTTCAAATGTGAAGAAGCAGTTGCTGCTGCTTCAGTAAACTGAAAAACCCCACATAGAAGAACAGGGTCCAAACAAAGAGAACATCAGTGACATCATCACTGTGGGCCAGCCATCAGGACATCTGTGACATCATCACTGGAGGTCACCTTGTCGCTAAGGTCCCACAGCCTGATGGTGGCGTCGTCGCTGGCGGTGATGAAGAGCTCTTTGACTGGGTGAGCAGCCAGACCCCAGATCCCTCCCTGAGAGTGGCCGTCCAGCAGCAGGTTGGATGCAGCGTTCTTCTCCCCAACCTCCACAATCTCTCCGTCCTTTGTTCCCACCAGGATCTTTCCCTGAGGAAGAGGAAGATGAGCTGCTGATACCAGGAAGGAACAGGAGGAAAAGGAGGGAGGAGGGAGGTTCTGACCTTTCCTCTGCAGACGGATCGGACGCACTCCACCTGCCGACCCGTCTCCAGCTGGAAGGCTCGACAGCGCTTCATCTCCTGATCCCAGAGCTTCACTGCTCCACCCTCTTTGGTCCTGAGAGGACAATCGAGATCATCACTTTAAAGCTGACATCAACTGACTAAACATGTTTGACTAATGATTTCATGATTCTCAGGTGGTGTTAATTAATTCTAAACCTGCAAATATTACTATATATTTAGAAATAAGTGTATTAATTATGATTATTATTCAATTCATTTAGCCAAACACCTGCATCAAAGTTTATCTGATTCAGTTCCACATCTGGAGATGGCATAAATCAAATCTTTGTTAAAGGAGAGATTTAGTCATTCAGAGACGCCTGATAGGAACATGAGCTAAATAATCAGATTTATTTCTCATTTGGCTCCTGTAGCTTAAATGTTTCTTTATTTAACAATCAGCTCTTAGTTCCTCAGGAATTAAAACCTAAAGAACAAATCAGGGAGTCTGTTAGGCTCTAAAATAGAAACGTTTGGTTCTCAGGTTTGGTTCTAACTTCTGAAACAGAGGTTAAAGCAGCATTTTTTCAGGGCTTCACTCACGGCCGCTCCTTCCCTCCGGTGACGATGAGTCCGTCTCTCAGCGTGGTGAACATGGTGAACACCGGTCCTGTGTGAGCCTTCGCCACCACCCTCAGCAGGAAGTGATCTCGCCACACGTACACGTCCCCGTTGATGGCGCCCGTAAATGTCAGGTTGTTCTGGGAATTCACACTGAAGTCAGGCTGAGATGGTCCAATAGAACCAGACCAGAACAGCCAGTTTATAAGAAACATTAGAGAACTCACAGCACCGAAGGCAACAGAGAGCATGGTCTGCATCCTGCCGTCCTCCAACGTCCCCACCACTCCTTTCTGGTACATCAGAGCCCCTCCAGCCAGAGTCCAGAACTTCACGTGTTTGACTCCCACAGAAACAAACTGGGAGTCCGAGTCCGGCCTGAACTCCAGTACAAAGATCCGGTCAGGATGTCCAGCTTTACTGCAAACTCTGGACCCTGAGGGAGAGATTTTAGATTTACTTTGTTCTGACCCGGCAACATAATAAAGCAGTAAAAACTCAAAATAAGGAAACACAGAAATGAATATAGAACAAATTATCATTGATTTTTAACATATAGATTTAATTTAAATTTAAATAAATATATTTATGATTTGGTAGAAGAAAACAGGGATTTTTCATACGTCACTACAGACTTAGAAAGATCCGCAGATGCCCGGCTCACTGCTCTTACATCGCTGATAATGAAACCGTCTGAAATGATCAAGCAGCGTATGAGTATTACACCTAGTACTCATATGGATCCATTTTAGTGTGCCTGCCTGTGAGGTGTGTGGAGGATGAAGATAATCTGTTACATTTTATTTTAAACAGCTGAAACTTTTGTGACACTGCTTTTTATAGACTTCTGTTCGGCTCTGATGTCATCCAGCTCCGTATCTAAGCTGAGAAGGATCTTTAATATTGACTGTGGGCTCATAGACTCTGTGAGTGAGAGGAAATCCTCTTATGTTCTGTGTTTTTCCACTGGGACTCGCCAGGGCTGTGTCTCGTCGCCTCTTTTATTTATGGTGGTCAGCAGCGACTTCAAGTCACAACAAAGAGTCAAATAATGAACTAAAGCAAATCTAACAGTGACCAAAACAACACAGACCATGACAGTAGTGTTATTTCAGACTAATTGGGACTTTTTCCTTCTCTGCTGCAGTTTTTCCTCAAGGACAATGAACATTTTTGCATATTCTCCTTTTTTCATGATCTTTTTTCTACTCTAGTAACAAAATATGTTGTTGGAATTAATCTTTATTAAGGCAATTTTAAACCACCATGTTTGGCTAAATTTGGATTATTTCATTTTGTTTTGCTCGCTAACATTTAATCTGTGAAGTTATTTCTTCTAAAACTATAAAAAAAATGTCAAATTATAAAAACTCTGGCGTCGCTGTATAAAGGATCTATGTCGAGCCTTTCCTTCAGTCTCATTGGTGGATAGTAAATCATTCGGACCTTCCTGCCAGCGCCACACAGTGATGGTGTATTCAGGTTCGACTCCCACCGACAGTAGCAGCTTTCCCGTGGCGCTGAAGTTAACATAGCCGACTCCTTTGCTGTGCTGAGAACGCAGGATGGACAGAGTCTGTTTGCTCATCGCGTCCCAAACGTGGATACAGGGATTCGTGCCTGAATGTGGAAAACCAGCAGGATGAGATGTCACCTGTCAGCAGGTCAAACGAGCACAAACCAAGCAGGAGGATGACAGCAGCTGGCAAACACCCTGAGAACCAGACAAGACCCAGCAGAGGTCCGTTCTCTTCTTTATCTGATGGAGGTTTGGCCTCTGAAAATATAAACGCTTCTTGTAAAATGAGGTTTAAACTAAACAGAAGAATTATCCCAGCTAAAGTGTTTTGAGTGAAAGGTTCTGACTTGGTTTCTTGGGTTTCAGGGTGTTTGCTGAGATGAGCAGGGCGGCAGGTTGGTGATTGTTTTACCTGGGATTTCACTGAGGTCACCTGTTGTGTTGTGAGGGCGATGGAGGAAAATAAGGCCAGCCAAAAAACACATAAACAAATAAACAACAAACAAAAACCTGCTGTGAGTTTTCTCAAGAAGGCTAGAACATTCTCTAAGCTAAGCCAGAGGTCCAGATTTCTGTTTCCACCAAAAACTAAAAGTTTTGACCCATCAACAGAGAATGGAAGGCCTTAAAGAGCTAAAACTGAGTCCAGAGAGACGAATCAACACGTTTTAAAACCCCAGTTCGTTTTTCATCACTTAACTGAACATAGAAGCAAGAAAAACACCAAAATTACATTATTAATAGCTGTTTTATAAAATCTCACCAGTTGGTGCAGAAAGGATGATTTTAAGTGTATTTTTATGCTATTTTGTGAGTAAATTATAAATTATGATGATAAACACTGTAAATGTTATTTGTAGATAAAGCCCTAAAAACGAGATCAGACCAGATATGTAACCAGATAAAAATACATTTAGCTACAAACAGATCATGACTCACGTCATACAGAGTGTTTGATGGATCAGCGCCCATCTACCTCAACATCCTCTTAAAGCCTTACGTCACTACTCGCCCGCTCCGTTCCTCCAAGGAGCGCCAACTAACGCCACCAAAGACCCGTGCAGGTCAATCTAAACTCTTCTCATTTACGGTTCCTCGCTGGTGGAACAACCTTACGTTCATCAGAGCATCAGATTCTCTTTCCACCGTCAAGAAATCCTTGAAGACCCAGCTCTTCAGAGACGATCTATTGCCCTGAAAGATCTAAAAGCACTTATTACCCCCCTGATATTATTTAGCACTCAGTTTATGGTACTTGGGCCTTCTGTGTTTACCTAAATGCTGTAAATGAGTCTCATCATTAATGTTAAATCCTCTCCTAGCATATTGCAAGTAACTGAGTAACTTACGTCGTAGTTCAATGTTAAACCCTCTTTTTGTAAGTCGCTTTGGATAAAAGCGTCTGCTAAATGCACAAATGTAAATGTCATACATCTCTCACTAAAATGTTTGTGGAATACTTAATTTTTAGACATATAGACAATGTTCAGAACATTTTAAATCATGAATAAATCAGGCATGGTAACACCTGCAAAACATACCAAAAGTTTGTGTTTGGATCTTTAAAATGCTGCTGATTTATTTTGTTGTGTATTTTCTAACAGAAATTAGGTCAATAAAAGTCAGTTTTCATGATCTCACTTGTTTGGTTCTCAGTTTTATTTCTAATCTTTGTGAGTATCTGTGATTTTGCAAGAAGAAAAACAAAGCAGGTCAATCATAATTTCTCTTCAGTGGGAGGGTGACACCTGGACCATTAACACACCCGGACACACGGAGGGGTAATTATGTTAAAATGCGATTTGTTATCTGTTGTTGTGGGGCTTATCTTTAACAACTATGAGAGGGCCTAACTAGAGGAGATCAAACACAGGGAGGACTAGTGCCAGGACAGCATTGTCCTCCTTAACGTCAGCAAGACACAGGAGATGATAGCGGACTGCAGAATGAAACAAGAGATAAACTATCACACAATCATGATCAGTGGCACCGCAATGGAAAGAATAGACAAGTTTAAGTACCTTGAAGTTCATATCTCTAAGGACCTGTTATGGTCTTGCCACGCCACTGCACCACTGTCTTTACCACCTCAGACACTTAAGGGACTTCAAACTACCATCCAAGGTGCTTTGTAACTTCTACACCTGCACCACTGAATCAATTGTAACCAAAAACACTTAATGCTGGTTAGTAACCAGCACCAAGATGAGTAGACAGGCTCTAAAAAGGGTGGTACATTCAGCTGAACACAAAATCAGGACTGAGCTTTCGACCTTCCCGATATGGGAAACATTTTCCTGCTCTTAAAGCCAAACCGGAGAGGATGAGAAGAAGCTTTTTCCCGCAAGCTGTTCGAGTCCTAAACGAAAAATTGCATTTTGGACTAATTTACTTGTCACTTCCCACATTAGCTCATTTTAGCTAAACCATGTAAGTTTACTGTTAACTCCTCAGCTTTTGTTCACTTTACTTTAAATTATATTCTACATGTTTTCTGTACAATATTCTGTGATGTAATTTGTTTTTGTAATTACTGTGGCAGAGCAGCCACAAAACATTTTACTGCCAGTTGTACTGTGTATGACCAAGCATGTGACAAATGAACCTTGATTTGATTGGATTAGATTTCTAACAGATATCTAAATGGAGGCATCAGCTTCAACTGAACCAAAAGAACAGAACAGAAAATGACTAGTTGAGAAAAGATGAGTTTGTAGATTAAAACAAAGCCATGCATAGACAGCATCACATGTAGAAAAAGGCTGAGCTTACCGATCTGTCCACTTGCAATGATGTTTTTGTATTTTGGATGCTGGTTGACAGTCAGACATAGAATATCATCTGTGTGTTCCAGATAGAAACTCTGAGTTCCTGCAGAACAGACAGAGGAAACTATTACAGCATGGAAACAGATCTGGTGCTCTGCCGTTATACAACATGATCTGTTCTGCACAGTTTGATCATCAAAATGTTTCAAGGTGGTTTGTTTCAGGGATAAATCAGGTGAAAATATTTGAGCTGATGCCAATGTTCTCCAGGTTCCTTATCCTTTATAATCTAGTCTGTTATGAGAATGTTCTGGTACCGTTGCTGAGACTGTGGACGATGGCAGTGGCAGCAGTGTGATAGACAATATCAGAGCCGTCATTGAGGTAGTGCAGGTTATTCCGACAATCAAAGCCTCTGAAACCAAAGACGTGATCCAACACAAGGTCCTGCAGGTGGGGAACAAAATGATGAAGGTCAACAGAGTGACACAACATGGAGCACAGGGTGACGTACCTCCACTAATCTCTCCTTCTTGGACACGTTGTTCTTCTGTAGTTTCTCCGGCTGCGGTGCTGCTCGACTCACCGGAGGCCTTAAGATAAATCAGTGAGTTCATCACCAAAAAACAATGGAAAACAAATTAAAGCAAGTTAAAGCAACAAATATGAAATAGGATGGCCTAGTCCAAGTTCACTAAAAAAAGGAAGTAGCGACAATTGACAGATGTTTCTTTCTGCAGCCATCTGAGACTGATGAATTGAAAAGCTGAACCAAAGATCCTCGTCCGTCCATCCATCCATCCATCCATCCATCCAACCATCCATCCATCAACCATCCATCCATCCACATACATACATACATCCATCCACATACATACAAACATACATACATATATACATACATACGTATGTACGTACGTACGTACGTACGTACGTACGTACGTACATACATACATACACCATCCTTAAACTTGTGTCAGTTGCTTGTATTCAAACTCTGAATCTTAGGTTTATTACTGGAACATTATCAATGATGATTTTAACTTTCAGTGAGAAACAGGATGGACAGAAGGACAGACAGGTGTTTCCTCCTGGACAGCAGGGGAAAAGAGTGGAGGTAAAGATTAGAAAGCAGCATATTTAATGTACCAGCCTTAACTGTAAACATGTCTTAGGAACCACCCATGTGACTGGCTGCTACCACATGCTAATTATATCAAACCACTGCAGGTTCCACAGCTGTCAGGCAGTTGACTGAGCCACTATAGACATAACCAGTTTTTATTCCTAAACCAAGCCACACTCTGTTCCCACTGCTGCAGTAACTTCTGATATGGGGAAAATCAGGAAAAAGCAAGTAGTTTTAAAGATATTAAAAGAAATGTAAATACAGAATGACCGCAGGAATAAACACATCAGATAGGAGTTCTGAGAGTCTAAATATAAATACAGTCAGCTCCCACATGTCCCATTTTATACCACTCTTCAATAATCAACATGAGACCTGCTTTATAATTCTTCAGCAGAAGAAGCCAGACGTGGTAAATCTGGACATAAACATCTGAGGCAAGCAGTGCCACGTTTAGCTTTCTTTTTTCTCAGCTTCCTTCACCTTGTTCTGATCTTGTGATGATATGGTCAGCTCCCATTGCTCAACAGCTTTAATATCCATCCACAGACAGTGGCATCCATTGTAACTGATGTAAACACCGCGCTGCTGTGGGACGTGCATGCATGATTTATAGAATCATTTCTGTCTCTAGAATTGACAGAGACTGTGAGTTTAATTATTTCCAAAAGAAACGAATAAACCTACTGAATTTCCTCTCGTCTTGAAGTAATATAAGTCATCTGGTGCAACTTCTAACTTTGTTCCCAGAACCCGAGCGGCTGAGTTTGTGAGTTCCTACCTCTCCTCAGCAGACGGCTCCTTCAGCTGTTGGTGAGGTTTGGTTCCTCTCATCTCTCTGATGCTGACAGCGTACATTTTTGTGACGTAATCCACGGTCTTCTCCCTGGTAACGTCGCTATCGTAACCTTTAAACACAGGAAATACAGTGAGAAACCAATCAGCTGGTATTTTACATCTCTACCTGCAACAAGTCGGAGCAACTCTAACGAAGCTTTAGGAGAAGACTTGAGCTCCAGTTTAGACTCACCTCCATCCTCCTCGATGTCATCCTCCGACTCCTCGCTGTCCACAGCTGGGGTTCGATCCAGCTCCTTCTTAACCCCGCCTCCTCGCTCCCTGGCCCAAATCATCAGAGCTGTATCGGCTCCGCCCACCGTCAGCAGGGCAGTGTCTTCCTGAGCCCAACGTACGTTTGTCACCTGCGCACTGTGTCCCAAATATCGCTTAAAACGGGCATACTGACCCTGATGGTAAGAGGAGGAAAACATCTAAGATACATCTGTACATCCATCCATTCATCCATCTAACTCATGTGAGTCTCGTACTCTGACAGGGTAGCTGAACAGTTTGAGGAAGCCAAAGTCATCTCCGGTGGCAAGCAGCGTTCGGTCCCTGGTGAGTGACACCGCGTTGACGTCAGTGATGTCACTGTGCGTTGGCCAGATTCCCTCACACCTGGAGCCCAGGACACAGGTCGGACTGGACCACTCGATCCACTCCATCTGCAAACAGCGTAACGTGATGTGGAGACCCTCTCAATCCAATTAAAACATATTCCTGTTGTTCATAAATGAACAGAGTAACAAAGCATGTTGTCTTTACTCTGATTGGGTTTGTTGTAAACAGCTTTGTCTAAAACTCTTATAGAAAATTAAGATGAAGAAGTTTTAAAAGGTTCTGAGGGAGTGAAACCCTGCTAGCAAATGTTGATGACAGTTAATGACTCCACATTCTTGCCTCAGCCCACATACTCAGACACAGACCTCAGGGTTCTGGATGGTTTGTTGTCTTCCTCTCGGGGCTTCAAAGAAAAGTTGCTCCTTGGCTCCGGTGTTGACCTGAAGCAGTTTTCCTGAAACATGTCGACAAAGATTGAAATCTCAGGCATTACAGGACACAAAGTAAACAGGTAAGACGAATGTAGTTGGATGACAAAGTAAGAGGTTCTAACTGGACTCTGAGTGACTGCAGTGGTTCTGGATCTGAGCAATATTCCTCCTTCAATAGTCAGATGGTTTACCTCGGGAATCCCAGTCGATGTGTATGATGTAGCTGGACGCTCCTCTGCAGATGCCGACCCTCTTAGTGCTCAACACGTGGTAGATGTCAACAAAGCTATCATGTGATGCCACGGCCAGGTATTTACCTAGATCTGTGAGCGGGAGAAGAGAGAAAACGTTCTCCAGTCAACTTCCAGAGGAGGTTTTTGAAACCTCCTCTTACACCAGAACATTCCTCTCAGAATCATTTTCAATCAAAACAGGAAAAAAATCTTGTTATATCTACATTTTTTTAAACCTAAACTTTTTTCCTACTTTCACACACTTGAAGGTGACAGTTTTAAGTAGCTGTCAGTCATGGAAAGACTGATAAGAACTAGAATTGATAGCAATATCCAATAATAATATTGTGGCAGAAAACCAATATTTACAGATATACATGTATTTCCATCCTTTCAACATCTTAGAAAATAATTACCGCACACGACATTGCATGTATATTTCAGTTAAAAACCCACAATCCTGGCCTCCATAGCATCACTATCACTGTTACTAACCAAAACAATACCATGTGACCGATCCCTCCCCTGCAAACACAAATAGAAACTAGTTAGTTAGCATCAGTCCAGGTAGTCTGGGGGGATTTCTCTGTCTCTCAGAAAAAGGCACCATTTTTATTATTAAAGTTTGGTTATAGTGACATTAACAACACACAAAAATTTATTAATACAATTCAAATAACCATAAAAAAATGAAATAACACCCATCCCCCATGGAGGGCGGACAGTTGGAAACATTGAGTTGCCATTTTTTCCTCCTAACTTGTCTCCTAACTCCTTTCCTAACTTGCTTCAAACTGTTCCCTTCTTTCCCTAACGTGTCTCCTACTTTGTTTCCTAAACACCAATGGGGAGTTCTGTGATACCCGCCTTACACAACATTGGAAAGTTAGGAAGGGCTGACCGCGGTTTTTGGGAATTTCTCACGGACCAAACTCTGCATACTGGTGTTCCAGAAAACTGCCCCCAGGTGGCATATGGAACAGAAACTTAATGGCCCGATACGTCCCTCTTGGTCCATAGGACATAAGGCTGACAACTGTCCCTGGTGCCCCACTGGGCCAATTGCCTTAAACAGTATGACCAAATGGACAGATGTGTCCCTTTTATCCCTCCCGAACTGCCAAAAGCCTTACACTTTCTGTAATTCTATCGTTTGGCAACTGTCCAACATGGCTGAAACCAACCGGTCTGTTGTGAGACACGTCCTGAACGGTCCCAAAGGGCTCATTGACATTTGCCTGACACTTTCTTCATTTTAAATGTGAGACAAATGTCCCAAATGGCCGAAACCAACCGGTCTGTTGTGAGGTACAGCCTGAACTTTTCCAAATGGCCCATTGACATTTGCCTGACACTTTCTGTAATTCTAATATATGACAATTGTCCAAAAGTGACTTAGTTTTTGGACCCTTGCCATGTGTTAACGTGACAAAAAGTGTAAGGCAAATGTTTTGGTGCATCTGGTAAGGCGGCCACCCTTTAACTATTCTGATGATGGGTTAGATTCCCTATTCCTAGATGGTAACATCAGGCATGAACTGTACAAACTCTACACTATTTTTAACCCTTTTGGCGCCTGAGTTTTTTCAAGAAAATATACAATTTTGTTATCAATATTTCAAAAGGGGCTGGACAGTGGCGCAATGGGTACCATTGTTGCCATGCAGCAAGAAGGCTCTGGGTTCAATTCCACCTTGGGTCTTGGGTCTTGCTCCAAGGAGTTTGCATGTTCTCCCTGTGCATATGTGGGTTCTCTCCGGGTACTCTGGCTTCCTCCCACAGTCAAAAAACATGACTGTTAGGCTGATTGGGCTCTAAATTGTCCTTAGGTGTGAGTGTGTGTGAGTGGTTGTTTGTCCTGTATGTCTCTATGTTGCCCTGCGATGGACTGGCGGCCTGTCCAGGGTGTACCCCTGCCTCTCACCCGTTGTAAACTGGAGATAGGCACCAGCAGACCCACCCGACCCCAATAGGGAAAAGGGTGTATAGAAAATGGATGGATTTCCAAAGGCTATAACTTTAAAGTGGTTTGAGATAAAGGTATACTGTCATGAGAAATTTGTTCAGTATGACTTGAAGTCTGTAATGGGAGTTAAAATTTTAGTCTCCATATTATGGGTTTCTGGATGTTATATTATAATGTCACAAGACTTCACTGACTGTAATTTGGTAAAATACCTTGTGTTGTATTTGGACTCTTTTTACGCATGGTCCAGCACTGGCTAACATCTCACTACAAGCAGTTTTAATAAAATTTATGTAAATGTATATTTATGTATATGTATATTTATTTCAGAACTGAATGCATTTATTAAAAGGAGAATCTTGCTACTGACTAACACTGTGTCAGGGAATCTGGGGTCGTTTTTCTTTGCTTCTGCTTCACTAGTTGGAATGAAGGTTGCTCCGCTAAGTCCACCTTATAGGTGATCCTCATCACCTCATTAACCTGTCAGTACAAGAGATGCAGGTCAGCAGTCATTTGGCACCTGTTTACTAACCAGCAATGGTAAACCCAAGCTCACTCTGCGCTCCTGAGTAACTTCCTCTGTTCTATTTAGCTTCCTTGTGTTTTTTCCTCCTGAGTCCTGTCCCTAGTAATTGTTTTAATCTCAAGCTCTCCAGACATGCTACTGCTCCTCCCCTTCATCATCTGCTTCAACTACTCTGCGCAACCTGCTCAGCACCGCTGTCTCCACCCATTTCGCTCCACTGCATTCAAGTACTGCTCGTTCACTTCCACCCCGACTTCAAGATCCAACTACAGCTCTCAGGTGACAACCCCGTATCCCATAATATTCCCCTTGCAGAATTATCTCTTCAACAAAAGTGTCACCCTTACCCAGTGGTACAGGTCTTTCTTGAGTCGCACCATTTACATCCTCAATCGATACTTACACTGTTGTGTCTCTCCATAGCTTCCATCTCCTCTTGTGCTGGCAGCAATTGAACTAACCTCCAGATCCTATTTATTGCACTTTCTCATTATAAATAAAACTATTTATTTGATTCTGGTTACTCCTAAGAGTTCTTCCAATTATTAGGACAGAATCCTAGTAAAACCATGAAACACTGAACAGTGTGGCAAACAGACATCCGTACTTTGGAAACATTTGATTGCCTGCCTCCAACTAAGTTAGAGGTTTTTATGTTGTAATTTTCATTTTAATGTCTTTTTTGTGTAATTTGAACCGCAAGTCTGGAATACAATCTAATTGATCAATCTTCATCGCTCCGTGAAAAAATGCCTTTTGCAGCTTTGGGAGAAACAACAGCAGAAAAACAATAGTTTGCAGATTTTAACAGATTATAACATTTTGAACCACGGATTTAAAATGCCCGTAGCTTTATATGTATCCAGTTGTGTTGTGGTTTTGATTTTGGACCGTGGGACCAGCGCTTGGTTTGTACCTGGACTGAACCGGATGTCAGAGATAGCTTCTCTTCGATGGTGGAAGCTCAGCAGATCCTCCAGCGTGTCAGCGTTCACCACTAGGACGCCGCCATCGCTCAGCCCCACTGCCAAGGCTTTTCCATCAGGAGAGAAGGAACAGCAGCGACCGCCTGGAGCAGACAGACAACATTAGAACTGAAGAATGGGGAGAATCGTTGGACCAGTGGAGAACTTTCCTCTTTTTTAAATCACAAGATCTAAAACAAATGAGAAAAGAGGTCATGGTTTTAGTTCTGACCTCTCTTCAGCTTGCGGACGGCCACCATGCGGTGATTGGCTGACGTCTCCCACAGTCGAAGGGTTTTATCATCACTGACGGTGACGCAGATTGAAAGTAGGGGGTGGGCGTCCAGACCCCAAACCTCTCCCTCCATGTGACCCTGCACACCAGAAAATATCCAGCTGAATGCAAATCTAGACGATCACCTGATCTGTCGTAGGAATAAACATTCATTTAACAAATGGAAGAGATCTTGGACTAGAGTCACTCCCTGTTATTATAAAACTAATTTACAATCAAATAAAACCAGTTTAATCTACTGTCTGGAATTAAATTTCAGATATCTAAAGGTCTATTTTGACTAAACACAACTAATTTGGACTAATTTAAGATATCTACATTTATATTCTGAACAGTAAGAAAAACAACTCAAAATAGGTTTAAATATATTCTGACAGTTTACAAAGTCTTCAAGCAAATCTCAAATGACGACTCAGAATTTGTCACTTGAAGGGTCAAACGTCCACTTTATCAAAATTACATTTTTATATATCAGAATTAAGCTCCTTGTGCTCCACTGAGCAGTCCAAACAGTTTTCTGCTAAATATTCGGGTTTCCTGGAGAAAATAGTCACAAAATGCCAGAATGTGGAGAATTTAGTAGTCTGCGATGTGTGGAGAACTCTAACTTCATCCACTTGAACATTGCTCAAGAAATCTAAGAAATAATTTCCTGTTTACTCTTATCTGACACACATTGCACAAAAAACAGCTTTAAAAATAAAATGGAGCATTTAAAAAAAATTATTCTATGTAAATCTGGGATGTTTTGATGTGAAATGATAATTATGGAAGTTTCAGTCATTCTAACTCTACATATCTATATCTATAGATATCTGAAATAGGAAACCAGTCTAGAATAGAAAGGGTTTAAGAAATCTTTAATTCAATTTGGTGATTTTTATGTTAGTTCTGCATTTCACTACCTTTGTTAAAACTAGGATAACAAAGTTAAAACAACAGTTCTATTTTTTCTGCTTTCTCCTTCAGTCAGATGAAAAAATCAAACATAAAAAGTCATTTTTTAACCTTTTATTATGCATTTATTTTTAAATTAGTTTTTGGGAGGTTAAAAAGGTTAAATGTTCTTCCTATTAATGTTAAAGTAATGTCAGGTGAAACCCTTTAAGGAGTGTGGTGTATTTAATAAAGTGACATAAAAGAAAAAAGCCATTTAAAATGATTTATGACTTGTTTATGTATTTAATTAGAGGTTGTCTGTATTTTCTTGGTATGTTTTTTAACAGCAGTGTTTACGTCTGTTTTCATTAATTTTATCAGTACCTCTGTAGAACCAGAAGATATGACACATTTGTAAACAGATATCACCTTTCTCTAGTATCTTCAACTAAAGCTGCCATAATAATATATCCAGTCATAAATCAATTTTAGACACCTGGAATTTAAAAGTAGTGAATCAGATTTTATGTCAGAACTGCTTGCTACAGTTTTACCGTCTCTTTTACTGTAAGATAAAAGGCTTCAGGATCCTTAAACCTCTGATAAATAATGTACTTTTTAGGCTTCAGAACAAATAAAAATCCCATGTAAAGCCCAAAGTATATTAAATATACATACATATTTATGATAAAGTTAATGTTAACTAATTATATTTTACTTTTCTAATGGAAACCAACATTGAGGTTTTCCTAGCATGTGAATCAATAAACCTGCTAAAAAGTTCTGTTTGGTTCTGATCATTCTCACAGCTTGAATCCACACTAAGGAACCCTCCTAATAGTCCCACCTGCACCAGCAGGGTCATGGGTCCAGTCTTGTCAATCTCCAGAACCTCCCCATTTTTGGTTCCCACCAGGATGTGACCGTGACCCAAAGTAATGGCTCGGATGGACGGGTTGTCCTCCAGCAGAAGGCCTGGACACACACAGACAAACCCAGTTCAGACAACAAGTCGCCTGACAGGACCACAAACTGGGGGTCTGGATGTTTATTGGGAGTGTTGGAGATCAGCTGCTGATCTAGAACGCTGCTGCTGGAGTCTTCACTAAATTGGACAGATAGGGAACATCGCCTCTAAAGCCTGAATTTAAAATACTTTAGTATTGAAGCAGGTTATATGTTCATGCTGTCAGACAAATATATGTTGAGATGATCGATCTTACCTCCCTGAAATAAAAACACAGTTTAGAATGTTGAGTTTGCTGATGTAAAACTAAATGATTTACATTGAACGTTAAAATAAATATATATATTTTTTAATAACCTACAGTTTTTATGATAAATGTGGTGCTTAGTTGTGGGTTAGCTGTTTCATTTGTATCCATTCATCACCTTTGGATCCTGGGGACAGCGCTGTCCTCTTGATGGCGTATGTCTTCAGGCAGCGATCAAACATGTCGTCCCACAGCTCCACCACTCCGTCCTTACCCCCCGTCACAAAACCCTGAAATTAGATATTGGACTCTGAACCACAGACTTTATCTGGAGATAAGTGAGTGCAGGTGGAGGTTTTTAATAATCTTCCAACATTATGCAACATGTTTACATCCATTTGATTTGAAGTCTTTTAATCTTTTGGATTGGTCATGAATAAATGTATAAATGCAAGAACCGCAGTGAGTAGTTAGCATCTTTACTAAAACTGTTATCCTGGACAGACGGCAGGATTTTCAGCCTCTTCACTGAAGAAGTTTGTCATTTATATCTAAATTTTTGACACTAGCAAACATCTGTAGAGATTCATAAAGACAGTATTTTACCAGCTGGCATCAGAAACTAGGGGTGTCCTTGATATTGATATAAGGTATCAGTCTAATATCAGGCAAAAAACCAATATCGGTTTATTTCGGCATACATCAAAAATCTCCGATATCATTACTCAGACTCCAGCAGTCCGTTCCAGCATTTAATCTGCACTATGATTGGTAAAGTTTAATATTTAATTAACAAATGGCTTCATATTAAATGGATCATATTGTCTCATATCTAATTTTCTTAACAGTTGTTTGCCTAGTAAATTCACTTAATCAAACATTTTCTAACATCCTACACAACAAAAGTAAGAAAAGTCTGTATGATTCATGATTATATTGTATTGGTTAATATCGGTATCGGTATAAAATGATATATATGGTCTGATATAAAAATGTAAGCGAATCTGAAGTGTTTAAAGCAATGAGATTGTCTACTGCAAAGGCTGGGATCAGTCCAATGTTGCTCACCTTGTCCAGGGAGAACATGGAGAACACCGGCCCATCATGAGCTTTCACCGTCTTCAGAAGAAACGGCTCCTTCCAGATGTAGACGTCTCCGCCGGCACCTCCGGAGAACACCAGCAACTCACTGCGGCCGTAACACACCGACATCATTGTCTCTGGATGGCCAATGTTCCTGAACGCACCACGCCTGGAGGTCAGACCGCCACCTGGAAGACAGAGGAGAAACCACGTAATTGAAGCTTAATTATTGTCAAAGTGTGAAAGCATAGCCCCGCCTCTCAGGTCACATCTTTAAAAACGTCACAATAAGTGGGTGGATCAAATATATCAGAGGCGTGGCCTAGTGGGCCGAAGAATGAGGGTGAGTCAGGGCGACACTGGGAGTTTGACCACATTGGTGACCAGAGGTTGACGGAGGTGAAGTGGAGCCCAGCAAATCAGTTTTACTGGTTTGACCCGCCGGCCCAAAGTTCTTTAACAGGGATCTGAATGGGTCTCTGAGTGCTAACAAGGTGCTAGCAGCACAACTGCTAACAAGGCTAACCATTAAAGCAGTAACAAACTCTCAGAAAGTTTTCATTAAAATGTAGACTTCAAATATCTAAAATAAAGCAAATGATTGTACCTCAACTCCTCACTCTCTATGGGGGCGTGTCTTAGTCAGGCGTGTCTTAGTGTGTTGAAAGAATTGTACGTAAAGTTTTATTATTATCCAATAATAATGATGTGTGTACAAATAAATCATATATCTCCTCAGCTTTTCCTTGTGTGCATGCAAAGCTTTAGATACTGTGTTAAAGGTTGTTCTGACTAAACTATAAGAGTAGTGTTACAGGCAAGGACGAGAAGAATTAGAATAGCTGGGGTTTAGTTATGATTTGCTGTGACCTGATTTGTGATGCTTTAAAATTGGCGGCTGCACACAGAAACTTTAAAGACGGTGTGGAATGGTAATCATTTATATTCATGTTTCTTTCAGGTATTCATGTTTCTTTTAATACTAGAAGTGTGTGCATATAACAAGAAGGTATACATTGTCTGATAAGGCCTGTTTATTCTCTCTCTGGAAGCTGGGTCAAGGTGGCACGGGAAGCAGGCTATCCGTCGATTCCTAGCAGTAAATCTGTCAGTTAAAGAATGTGAAACCAGATGGCAAAGCTGCACTTCTTGTTATCTTCTTTGTGCAGATCGGGGTCAGCGAGGATAGGGAATAACGGTTTCTGAAACAGTTTGTGTAAATCACATGTGAATGTTTTCTGACTCTGTACACTCCCTAATCTCAATAAAAGCAGCCTGATGCGGGGGTTAGAGTTCAAACCCGAGGGATCCATTGCACTGACGGTCTCGGCTCTCCCTCCTGCAGGAGGACTCAGTTGAACCACAAGAAGTCTTTTGATGAGTGGACTGAGTTTGTATTTTTATTTGAACATTGTAAGAACTTGAATATGCTGTCCTGAGATCAACCAACCTGGGGAAGTCAAGGTGGACTTCAACAACGGGCATCATGATGTGAGTGTGAACTTTTTTCCTTGCAAGTAAATAAACTAAGTTTGATCTGAGTTTATCCCCAACAGATCCAGCAGACTCACTTCCATATGTGGGACTAAATCCGAAAGTTCTCTGATAGTTTATAGACAGAATTTCTAATTTCTTGCTGACTTTATAAGACTCTATAACCATAGACCCAATTATGAACCCCAACCCAAAAAGTTGGGGGTTCGTAATTGGTGTCTGAAGCAAGCAGTGCCAACATCAATCCTCAGCCGGCGGCATCTTTTGTTACTGACGTAAACATGGCATTGCAGTGAGATGGCTGTCGTTTAGGGGTCATACAATGTTCACACACAACATTTAATTAGTAGAATGAATGACAATGCAAAATTGGATTACAGCAACACACCAAACCTCTAGGTATACATTACATTAATTCAGTAACTAAAATTAATGGAAGTCAATACAAAGTCCTCAGTGGGTAGAAGCACAAGGATGTGTGTTACCTGAATGTTGCCAGAACTTGATGTGTTTGATTCCCACTGTGACCAGTTTGTCCATCAGAGTGGGATTACACTTCACAACAAAGATTTTCTCCTTATGGCCCCTAAAATAGGGAAGTAAGAGTCAGAACTAGTCCTCACTAACTGGAGTAATACGGAGTTAAACTGTATTTAGACTGAGTTAAACTAAAGTTAGTCTGGAATCAGACAAAGTTCAACTGGAGTCAGGCAGAGATAAACTGGACTTACACTGTGAATCAGAGTTAAAATTGAGTCAATCAGAGTTAAACTGGAGTTAATCAGAATTAAACTGGAATCAAACAACGTTAAACTGGAGTCAGACTGAATTAAACTAGAGATAGACTGACTTAAACTGGAGTTTAATTCAGTAAGACAGAGTTAAACCGGTGTTAGACTGAGTAACACTGGAGTCAAAACAGAGTTTAACTACAGTCAGACAGCGATAAACTGGATTTACACTGTCAATCACAGTTAAAATGGAGTCAATCAGAGTAAAACCAGAGTTAATCAGAGTTAAACTGGAATCAAACAACGCTAAACTGGAGTCAGACTGAGTAAAACTGGAGTCAATCACAGTTAAACTGGAGTCAAGAAGAGTTAAATTCAGTAAGACAGAGTTAAACTGGTGTTAGACTCGGTTAAAGTGGAGTCAGTCAGAGTTAAACTGAATTAAACTGAGGTTAAACTGAGTTAATATTAAGTCATACTGAATTAAACTGTAATCAATCAGAGTTAAACTGAGTTAAACTGAAGTTAAACTGACTTATCTGGAGTTAGAATGGAGTTAAACTGGAGTAAATCAAAATTAAACTGGAGCCAGAACCAGGCTCAGATATGTTTGGTCTGAAGAAGCTGCTGTTTAATTTAATAACAGAATTAGAAACACAGAAAAAACTGAGATGTTCAAATAAAATTAGATGCTGACAAAAATAAATGAGCTCAGCTTCAAAAATAAATACCCAGAACTAAAAATAATAGATTTTTTCCACAAATAACTATGTTTGAAGAAGAAAAAGGTCACTTTTCTCCTAAAGTATTAATAATAGCAGCAGTTATTTATAATCACAAGCAGAATCATTTCAAGCATTAACTGAAGTCTGACTGATGAGGCGTTCAATACTGAGCCAAACATCGATCCATTAGCAGAACTAAAGGGCTGTTTTGGTCCAGTTGGGCTTTAACCTTGTTCATTAGAACTTTCAATACCGAGCTGTGGCCAGTTTCTCTCCTCGCTTCCAGTCCCAGACAACAATGGAGTGTCCATCATCCACTCCCACTGAAACCAGAGTCTTCCCGTCGGCTGATAGGACAAAGAGAGGAGAACACATGATTTAGATGCT
>JAVLVB010001133.1:0-12691 GCA_032876305.1 Orestias chungarensis
ACATCTACACATTTACACATCTACACATTTACACATTTACACATCTACACATTTACACATTTACACATTTACACATCTACACATTTACACATTTACTAATCTACACATCTACACATCTACACATCTACACGTGTACACATTTTCACATCTACATATCTATACATCTACACATTTACACATCTACACATTTACACATATACACATGTACACATGTACACATGTACCCATTTACTCATTCGCACATTCACACATCTACACATCTACACATTTACATATTTACACATCTACATATTTACACATCTACATATTTACACATCTACACATTTACACATTTACACATCTACACATTTACACATTTAAACATGTACACATTTACACATCTACACATCTATACATCTACACATCTAAACATTTAAACATCTACACATGTACACATGTACACATCTACACATTTACACATTTACACATCTACACATCTACACATTCACACATGTACACATGTACACATTTACACATCTGCACATCTACACATCTACACATTCACACATTTACACATTTACACATCTGCACATCTACACATTTACACATTCACACATCTACACATTTACACATCTACAAATTTACACATGTACACATCTATACATCTACACATTTACACATTTACACATTTACACATTTACACATCTACACATCTACACATCTACACATCTACACATCTACACATTTACACATCTACACATCTACACATCTACACATTTACACATCTACACATCTACACATCTACACATTTACACATGTACACATGTACACATGTACACATCTACACATATACATCTACACATCTATACATCTACACATTTACACATCTACACATTCACACATCTACGCATATATACATTTACACATCTTCACATTTACACATTTACACATCTACACATTTACACATTTACACATGTACACATGTACACATCTACACATATATACATCTACACATTTACACATTTACACATCTACACATTCACACATCTACACATGTACACATCTACACATATATACATTTACACATCTACACATTTACACATCTACACATGTACACATCTACACATATATACATTTACACATCTACACATTTACACATCTACACATCTACACATTTACACATTTACACATTTACATATTTACACATTTACACATTTACACATCTACACATTTACACATCTACACTACACAGACTATTAACAAACATTAAACTGTAAAAGACTGAAAGAAGGTTTATTTTTCATAATCAGAGAAATAAACTAAAAACACTGAATAGCATTACAGCAGAGAGGTAAATAAAATAAAATATGTACTGTACACATGAATATCGTATATTTGTGAGGTAGGTTTATATTAAATATTGTTTATGGAGAGCAGCAGATGTTAATATAACTTATGCACAGCTGTTTGGTTTGGAGACGGCTGAGCAGTGCTACAGCTCTGGGAAAGAAGCTGTTTGCATGTCGGGTTGTGCTGGTTTTGATGGTCCGAAGGGAGATATAAAGCATATATATATATATATATACATATATATATATATATATATATATATATATACATAACATCGATCCATGTCTCAAAAGGCTGAAGGTCACAAATAAACGGAAGCACAGATTAAAAAGAAGAAAAGAGGAAAATTATTTTTAAAGGATCTTTCGGAGTTTAATTCTATTTAGTCACAATAAAATATAACATGGATCAAAACAAACGTTTAAAAGACAGTATGGACAGTTTCTTTAGTAGCCTCACGTTTTTACAGGATCTACTTTGAATAGTTTTGTTTTACTTGAATCCTTCAGGGGTCAAAGTTAAGTTCCTTATTAATGCAGATAACTAACCAAACTCTCATCTGCAGTTTTTCCTAAACTGGTGCAGACGCTGAATGTTGGTCTTCACATGATGGTGATCCTGTTCCTTCTGGCATCTGTCGGCTTCGCCCTGGTCAGTCTGTCCTTCTCTATTTATAACGCTCGCAGGGTCCCATACCAGAGCATCAAAGGTCATAAAGGACTTTACCTGTGGAACTTCATAGCTGGTAAAAACACACATTATCTGCTGCTCTTCAAGCTGTTTGTTTTTCTTGGCCTTTTTTTACTATTTTACTACATGATTAACAATTTAACCCACTTTTATGTTTAGCTCTGCCTGATTTAGGTTTCATATGATTTTCATCTAGTTAAGAAGTTAAGAATCAAACTCGTCTTGTTACTGCTGACCCATGCGCTGTATGTTTCCCCCGATATTTGATGATTTATCTTCGATAATAAACCAAAAGTCCTGAAGATTGGAGGGCCTCCTTATTAAAAAGGAAAGACTTCAGCAAATGTTCTCCCTGTTCTCCTATGATGCTGCGTTGAGGATTTCTGTCCTGGAGAATTTTTGCCATTCAGGCTTTTGTTGTTCCTACATCCTTGTTCTCCAGGTCTACAGTGAAGTAAAGAACAAGCAGCCAAAATGAGTTTCCTCTGGAGACGTCCTGTCATCTGAGAGTAGAGCTGCTGCTCCTCTGGTATCTGGTTAGGATGCTTCCTGGACACGTCTATCTTAAGGGTTAGAAACCTGTGACATGTTGGAGGGACCATGTAGGCCTGAACAAGTCTCTCTGCTTAGACTGCTGCTGACTAATGTTTCAGTATAGAGTAATCCTTACTGTAAATATATTAACTGTGATACAAAAGCAAAGCTCATATTTTCTGTTTGCAGCTCTCTTCGGCACCCTGGGGGTTCTTTGTTTCCTGGCAGCTGTGCAGCGCCACCGTCTGACCGAGCGGGTGGCAAACTACCGAGAGAACCTGTTTGTCCTGGAAGTCCTGCAGGACAACCTGGACTGGTCTTTCTGGCTGGGGGTTGGCAGCGTTGGGACTCACTTGGCCGTTTGTGGAGTCGTCGCCATGAGTCGCATCAAACTTCCCAAACCGGAGATGAAGAAGCCGGAAGAGCCCACGATCTCGGCCCTGGACCTGCTCTACTGAAAAACACCAAGGCTTTGGTTGTGTTCCCTCATACTCAGCCTGGGATGTTTGACTTATTTCAGACTCATGAAAACTGATTTAAAGAACTTTATGGTGGTTTGTTTTTGGAGGGACAGCTGCCTAATCCAACATCCCCAACTGAATCCTTAAAACCATTTTCCATCTTACACTGGAGGACCCCAACTATCCAACGAAGGACTCTGATATCAGCCGCTGGAGCTGGGATCCTTTCCAAATCACAAACACAGATGGGTTGACTGTTTTTGAGCTGCCCCCCCCCGACATATTTATTTAGTAATAAATGATCATTTAGGACTTACAGCAGAGTAAATGTGTAGAGCCTAAAAAAAATACAGAAAATGTTTTCACTCATTTCACTGCTATTGTCAAAATTCAGAGTGATTTATTAGTATTTGCTGCTCTGCAGGATGAAAAGCAGCAAAATAAAACATTACAGTTCCTGTTTATATTAGTAATGTTTGTAAATATGATATTTCTCTGCTTCCATGTACAGACTGTAAATCACATGCATTTAAAATATTGTTTCCAGTAATCGGAGGATGTTTTCTGTCTGGTTCGTGTTCAAACCTCTTTTGAAACGTCATGTTACTCTGCATGATCGCCTTGGATTAACAGACTAATTTTTCCAGATGCAGAAAGGGAAAAAGTTTAGAGTTTTGTTATTTATCAACAGGTTATTCTGTGCATGTTATGGGAATGTTGCGCATCTCTGAAAAGAGAAACTCGTGTCTCATTCAGGAAACTATGAACAAAAATGATAGAGTTGAAACTTGTTTAGAAAAGATATAATTGATTAATAGATTACATTTTCCACATTTTGCCAAATTCAAACCCTAAACCTCAGAGCTTTTTATCTGGACTTGTGGGATTGTTCTGTCAGATTCATGTTCCGCCGCTAGGTGGCGACAGAATCCCGTCGTCCCCGCACAGTGACGCCACTAAAACGCGACTCTTCAGACTTCCTGTGGCCCATGTGAAGGGCCTGACCTTCCTGCTGAGCAGCTGAATATGTTCGCTGTGAGGACAGCCGTGCAGACTGCAGGGAGGAGACATCTCTGCAGGACATTTTCTGCATCACGGTCTCACCTGCAGGACAGAAAGGTGAGTATTTCCAGCTGACAGGAGGCTGGTGGCAGCAGCAGGCTGGTGGCAGCAGCAGGCTGGTGGCTGCAGCAGGCTGGTGGCTGCAGCAGGCTGGTGGCTGCAGCAGGCTGGTGGCTGCAGCAGGCTGGTGGCTGCAGCAGGCTGGTGGCTGCAGCAGGCTGGTGGCTGCAGCAGGCTGGTGGCTGCAGCAGGCTGACCTGAGTGTGTCTGCAGGGTCTGGTCCTGGGGGTGTTTGAAGAGGGAGGCCTTCATCTGACTGAGGCTGCTGCCAGCTTTGACCAGGCTGCGTGTGGGAAACTCTCTGAGCTGCTGGAGATGTGAGTCAGAACAGAGATGGAGCAGATTTACCACATCATACATGAGAGTAATGTTATAAAGTGAAACATGCATCATAGTTTACTCACACAGTAACTTTAGAGAATAAACAGACTGATGGATTGTTCTTCATCCATGTTGGTTCCTTTAAACCAATCACATCAGTTCCTGTAAACATTACTGTTAACCACGTATCAGCCAGCTGACTGGCAGTGCACAACAAGGGGACAGGCTGACAGCTTTCTTCTAAGTTTTAATTGATCCAGAGAGAGTCTTCATGCTGTTACCTGGCTCATATTTTACTGTAATAATTAAATTTCTGAAGAAAAGTTTATGATCTATTTACCTCCACATTATTGGCAGCTGTTGATATTTGTTAGTAAATGTCTCTGTTTGGCCCCCAGCGCCGGCCCTGGTCTCAAGAAAGGCAAAAGCAGGTTATTTTATGGACTTCACCAGGTAAGCAAATGTTGCCTGAAGGTTGTCCTCCCCGTCTTCTGTTGTAAAGGTCACTGTCCCCCTGAGCAGGACTTCCCCTGTGTAGCTGTAGTGGGGTTGGGCCAGCGCAGTGATGGCGTCTGTGGGGCTGAGAACTGGGACAGCAAGAAGGAGAACGTCAGGGAGGCCGTGTCTGGTAGCTAATCGCCATCCTGGGATCTCTGGAACATGTTCAGAGTCGTTTCCACTGATCTGTGGGGTTTTTGTTCAGCTGGCTGTCAGATTCTTCAGGATCTGGAGGTGACTCACGTGGAGGTGGACGACTGCGGTGACGCCAGGTCGGCTGCAGAAGGCGCTGTTCTGGGGCTGTTTTGCTACGATCAATTAAAGTCAAAGAAGAAGAGCCGCGTGACCACCCAGCTGCACGGACGGTGAGAACCACTTTAAATCTATATTTATCTGGAGTAACCTGTGTCCTCTGTTTTTTTTATTCCACCTCTTATTATTACTGTTTTTTAGTTTAAGCTCTTTGGCTCGATCTGGTGACAGTTTAGCTGTTTTCCTGTCCGTGTCCCTCCAGCGCCGGCGTGGACGACTGGAAGACGGGTGTCGTTTACGCTGAAGGTCAGAACCTGGCCCGATTCCTGATGGAAGCTCCAGCCAATCAGATCACTCCCACCACTTTCGCCAACACCATGGAGGAGAAACTGGCGCCACACGCTGAGCGAGTGGTCGTGAAGAAGCGGTTGGTGCAGTTTATAAAACCAAGCAGACAATCGTAGTGAACTGTCTAAAATGCGTTTGGAGTTGATTTCTGACGTTTTCTTGGCTTTGAAAGACAGTGGTGACAGTTCTGAGACCAGCTTTAGCCTCCGTCACTAATGTGCTGCTGTTTCCACCTTTGCTGTCTGATATTGTTCAGAATGCAGGAGAAGTGCTTCCAGTTCCTCTGATTTTAATACAACTAAACATATTTAATCCCATATTTATTGTTTTACGGACCTTCAACCTAAAAAGAAAAAACTTTACTTTTACATATTCGCTCACTTATGTATTTATTTTTAACTCTGTTTTATTTAATTGTCTACACAACATTTTCCTTGTAATTAAATAACTATAATAATCTAATAATCTGCATACATAATTATGGTTCAGACAGGTTTTCTTATGCTTTATGTTTGAATGATATTTTACTTTTCTGCATATCTTAGTTCCTTATTAACTTACTAAATGTTTCTTTGACGTGTTTATGTATTTTTTAATGACTATCCTTCTTTATTTACTCCCTGAATGTTTTATTTGCATATTAATTTATTTAGATATTATTTATTTATTAGGTTCTGGACTTTTTTAGATTGTTTTCTTTGTTGTTTTAGTGTTTATTAATTACCAACAGAAAATCCAGCTGATATTAATATTTCCAGTTTGAGTTTAATATGATTTAAAACTATTTAATGATTGTATCTGAACTGCAGAGAGAACGTAAGCAGCTTTATTGCTGTTCTCTGTATTTATTTGCAGATCTAAGGCTTGGATGGAGGAGCAGCAGATGGGAGCCTTTCTCAGCGTGGCCAGGGGCTCAGAGGAGCCCCCGGTCTTCCTGGAGCTTCATTACAACGGCTCACCTGACAGCAAACAGCCGCCGCTGCTGCTGGTGGGCAAAGGCGTCACATTCGACAGGTTACTGATATTAACTTTAAAGTTACCTACCAGTACCTCTCAGGGCTGAGCAGATGAATGAAGAGGCAGGAGGTGTGAAAGGTTTGAGGAAATCATACAAGTTTCAACACGTTTGTGTGAAGATGCAAGTAAGTCTAATTTTTAGTGAGACCAAAGTTACTGGAGTGGATGTATAAGAGAGTAACGATGCTAGAGCAGCATTAAAACAGGTCTCCTGCTGTTCTATAACCCCTGACCTGTAAGTGGAAGCAAAGATTTGTTAAAGAAAGAAAATAACAAAAATGATGATTTTAGTGGTAACTAGATGGATTTAACTGTAGGAAGTTGTTAGAAAAGCAGAGACTGAGGTAACTGGGACAGTCGCAGAGGAAGGAAGGTTAGTAGAGGTGGGCGTCGTTAAACAAGAGCCCCTTTAAAAACAGTGAGGGCCTCAGGAAGGCTGAACTTAGAGGCTCCAGCAGAGATCAGCGAGGACCGAGATACAAGAGTCAAATCATCCAAGATGTCGAGGCTGCAATCATGTTGAGAAAGTCGAGAACAGATAACTGAGAGAGATGAGGAAGTGGAGGCGGAGTCAGGACGTCTGCTGGTGGATGGACCGCTGAACGATCCAGACCAGAATAGTAAACGGGAGAGATCCAGAAGTCACACTGAGCTGATAAAAAAGGAGACAGGACGATGATTTCATTCATGTCGCCTCATTAAAACAGACTGTATGTGAACTTTGACCCCTCTGGTTCCTGTGTGTGTTCAGTGGCGGCATCTCTCTCAAGCCATCTCTGTCCATGGACGCCATGAGGGCCGATATGGGCGGAGCCGCCACCGTTTGCGCCTCCATCGTCACGGCGGCGGCTCTGAAACTCCCAGTGAATATAATCGGTGGGCTCCTCTCCCATTCTGCTTCCAGCTCCGCTTTATTTATCCAGACAAACATCGTTCCTGTTCCTCCCTCCAACAGCTCTGGCTCCCCTTTGTGAGAACATGCCCAGCGGAAAGGCCACGAAACCAGGAGACGTAGTCACAGCCAAGAACGGAAAGACCATCCAGGTTGATGAAGGAGTGTGATTGGTCCGGACTGCTCCCTGGATGTGTTTCTCATGATTGTTCCTTTAAGGTGGATAACACAGACGCAGAGGGCCGACTGATCCTCGCTGACGCTCTCTGTTACGGACACGCCTTCAACCCCAGAGCCATCGTTAACGTCGCTACGCTGACTGGTGAGCTTCCTACACCATGACGTCCACGAGGTCTTACTGGTAGTTAATCTGTCGTCAGTATGTCGTAAAATGAAAAGAATGCATTGAAAAAAGACAAATGTGATCTTTTGTGAAGGTGCCATGGATGTGGCTCTGGGCTCGGCAGCAACAGGAGTTTTCACAAACTCAGACTGGCTTTGGCAGCAGCTCCACAAGGTTAGCTCAGCTCGTTCATTAGAGAACAGCGCCCAGTCACAAGCTCAGTCATATATAGAATATAGCAGGAGAGGGAGGGTGTTGAGCTGCTTGTAGCACAACATCCCCCCCCCAGCTAACAGAAACTGGACCAGGTTCAGCTTCTATAGACAGAAAACAGAAGAAACGATAGAAATAAAAGCAGCAGAGTCAGTAGAACTGCAGTGATGGATCTCCCTTTACAATGAGGTAGAAGAAATCAAGAGCTCCTCCCAACACTGTTGTCCTTAGATTGGAAACTTTTCAAATCTATTTGTTTATGATGTATTTATGTTTTTAATAGATTGACTTGTAAAGTGCCTTAAGACCATATCTGTTGTAAATTGGCGCCATAGCAGTAAACTGATTCTTGTTTGGGTCAGAGGTCATGTGCACCACTATGGTTTCAACAGAGTTCAGGTCAAGAGTAGAGTCACAGTTAGAAATTCATCACAAGTGAATGGAAGTCAATAGGAAGTCCCTGTAAGGATAGAGGACCATAACGTGTGTGTGTATATTTATATATATGTGTGTGTCCAGGCCAGTGTGGTGACTGGTGACAGAGTTTGGAGGATGCCTCTGTTCCAACATTACACCAAGCAGGTTACTGACAGTCAGCTGGCCGACCTCAACAACCTGGGCAAGTACAGTCGGTACGTATCTGAGCCTCCCTGCTTTCGTCTTTCATTACTTCTCCATCATTTCATTATTTCTGAGATTTGCCTTCCTTCCTTCGTTTCTGTCCATTCTTTATTTTATTCCTTCTGTGTTTCTTTGCTCTTCTTAATTTTTTACTTATTTGTCATTTTTCTGGTTTAATTTGCCTATTTTACGACGTACCTCCACCTTTCCTTCGCTCCTTCCTACTCCCTTTTTCTTTGTCTCCTTTCTTGTCTTTCCTTATTTCCATCAGGCCTTGATTCTTGAGTCTTCTTTATACCCTGGTTACTCTCTGGTTACTCCCCTTCAATAGTCTTTCATGTATCCTTTATGTTCCTCCTGCTTGTTTTGACGCTTCTTCACTCCTTTTTTGTCCTTTTCTTCTTTTTTTCCATTCAGATGTTTCTCTTTTCATGCTCTTATTTTGTAATCACTGCTCCTTCCTCCATTTCCTTGATTCCACCAGTCCTGGTTTTGTCCTGGAACTTGTCTGAGTTTCTGTCATCAGTAGATGTTTGTTGAAAGATCAGAGGAGTCTGGGAGTTTGAGTCCGTGTCAGTACATGATCCTCTCTGGTTTCTTTTGTATTGTGTAGTTCTGGTGGTGCGTGCACAGCGGCAGCTTTCCTCAGAGAGTTCGTCACAGCTCCTCATTGGGCTCATCTGGACATTGCTGGTGTGATGAGCAACAAAGACGAAGTTCCCTACCTGAGGAAAGGCATGTCTGGAAGACCGACGCGGACGCTGGTTGAGTTTGCTGCTGGATTGGCCCAGAGTGGCTGAGAGAGGGTTGGAGTAGAGAGAGATCCCATCTAACAAGATATGAGTCTGCTAGTAATACCCAGTACTGTTAACATCTGCTCTCATTCAGATTTATCCTTTTTACTGAACCCACAAACTGTCTCAGATTATCATCAATAAATAGCCTCATCTTAGCTCAGTTGGAATCATATTTGCTTGGCCTCTTCAGGAGGCTGATGTCTCACAGGAACCCTGAATCATGCTTCTACACAGAAAATGAGCCGTTTGTTTGCTCTTATGTTATAAACTTCCAGAGAACTTTAGTGATGCAGCAGCAAAACAGCGAGTCCATATTTGAACAGAAGAAAATGATTTTTGGAATCTTCTACTCAGAATTTGGACTATGGAAACTGTGTTTCATGTTTGTTTGTTTTGGAAAGACAAATACCTCTTTTACAGCAGTGTATTAAACATTTAAGATCAATTTGTTATGTAATGTAAACTAATTAAAACTATCCACTGTAGTTTGACAGTATTCATTCCACCCAGACAGAAACATGAAACTAAAAGATGCTTCATCTCATGTTGCAAAAGCATCTTCCACTGAATTTAAACATTAAAATTAGTTAAATAGTTTTTGACTAAATATCTGATTGCACAGCTGATCCTTCGTTTTAATTTGTATTAAGTCCAGGTTTGTTAAGCTTCAGTGTCTAGAGTGAAGATTGGTTGATTTGTCTTTATGGATTAAAATCATAAAGAATGCTTGTACATTTTTTTAACGATTATTTATAACAATTCATAAGCAACAGTTAAGCAAGGCTGCATTAAATATTAATGAATCTGCTGATTTTTGTTTTTTAGTATTTCAAGAATCAGTTTATTTATATAGCGTCAATGTCGTCTCAAGGCACTTTACAAGAAAATCAATTAAAATCAAAGATACATCATAAACAAATCAATTTGAAAAAGTTTCCAATCTAAGGAACCCCAGCAGATTCATGGAGTCATTGACTTGCAGCATTCACTCCTCTGGAATCAGGAGGCAGAAACAATGGCTTGTGTTGTCGTTGACTTTACAGCAATCCCTCATACTGAGCATGCATGTAGCGACAGTGGAGAGGAAAAACTCCCCTTTAACAGGAAGAAACCTCCACCAGAACCAGGCTCAGTACAAGCAGCCATCTGCCACGACCGACTGGGGGTTTGAAAAGACAGAAAGCTAAATTAGATGCAGAGTAAACTGAAATAATAGAGTTTATAGCAGCAGTTGTAGAACGTCACTGGAAGCATCTCAGCCCATGTTCTCATCCAAGAAGCTCTCAGCTAACAGAACCAGCCCAGGTGTGGCTACTATGGAGAGAAGAACACTAAGAGAAAACAAAAGGTTATGTAGCATATCTGTAAAGATAACAGTATACTATTTTTCAAAATCAATGTAAATGAATTGTGACCAATAGAGTCAATGAGCTAGTTTTATCAGAAGATAGATACGACTCATGAAGGAGCAGACATACTAGAAGTTGCCTTGTATTTATAGTGAAACAATGTATATACATATTTACCACCAGTGAAAATAAACATCCAAATGACCATATAAAATGCGCAAAGGAAAAAAAAAATCATTCAATCAAATCAAAATCAATCCCACAGTTCCATAATTGATGGCCCCACACCCTTCAGTTCTTCCACCCCAAGCTGGGGTTGGTTAGCTGTCCCAAGCAAGTTAATTTTAAAGTGCTTGGCGTCGTGCAGGTCATGGACTGACATAACCACTTAACACTATGCTGTCTGATGATTTTACCAATAGGGAGCATGTATATAGTAAATAGAATTGGGCCAAGTACAGAGCCCTGTGGTACTCCACAAGTAACCTTACAATGCGGAAAAGATTTGTCATTTAGATGAACAAACTGGGATCTATCAGACAAATACGATTTAAACCAGCCTAGTGCTGTTCCCTTGATCCCCACAATGTGTTCGAGCCTCTCAATGAGGATATTGTGATTGACTGTGTCAAAAGCAGCACTGAGATCTAACAAAACTAGAATAGACACGAGCCCATTGTCTGAGGCCATGAGAATATCATTAGTAACTTTAAGGAGAGCTGTCTCAGTGCTATGATGAGCTCAGAAACCTGACTGAAATTCTTCAAATAGGTCATTATTCATCAAATGCTCTCTCAGTTGATTAGCAACAATTTTTTCAAGGATTTTAGATAAAAAAGGAAGATTTGATATGGGTCTGTAATTTATTAAGTTTTCTTGATCAAGAGAAGGTTTCTTAAGTAGGGGTTTTATTACAGCTACCTTAAGAGCCTCTGGTACATAACCATTCACTAATGACAGATTAATCATTTCCAAAATGGGGGTAATAATAATAGGAAACACTTCTTTAAACAATTTTGGCGGGATTGGATCCAACATACAAGTTGAAGGGTTAGATGAAGAAAATATTTTTGAAAGCTCAGAAGGCTCAACTGGAGCAAAACACTTCAAACAGAGATTAGGCTCCAGCGCCACATTCAGTACCTCATTGCTTACTGAGGTAGTAGTTATGTTTGGTAGGATGCCATCAATTTTAGTTTTAATAGATTCAATTTTATCAATAAAGAATTCCATAAAGTCATTACTGCTAAGAGTTGGAGGAATGGGTGATATAACAGGGTTTTAATTTCTCGTAAGTTTAGCAACTGTATTAAAAAGAAACCTAGGATTGTTCTTATTCTCCTCTATTAGTAAAGTAAAATATGCAGATCTAGCTTGGCGCAGGGTCCTTTTATACAGAAGCACGCCGTTTTTCCAGGATAAATAAGACTCCTCTAAAAGCGAAAACCACCATTTCTTCTCATATTTCCTGTTTTTTCCCTTCAAGGTACGAAGTTCTGAATTAAACCAGGGGGCCAACCTCCTATGAGTAATCACTTTCCTTTTAATGGGCGCTACATTGTCTAATGTTGTACGCAATGAGGACGTAATACTATGAACAACAGCATCAATCTGTGTAGGGCATAAAATTAATTTGTTGCCCTCCACTGCGTTTTTCTGAAATACTGATGAAATTAGAGGTGGAATGGATTCTTTGAAGGCTGTTACAGCGTTTTCCGATAGACACCTACTATAAAGACATTTTCTTTCAGATTTTAAGTACTCTGTGAAAAAGAACTCAAAAGTTATCAAAAAATGGTCAGAAAGGAGAGGGTTATGAGGCAGCACTATAACTTTTTCACACTCAATGCCATAAGTCAGCACAAGGTCTAAAGTGTGACCAAGAGAGTGAGTAGGTGTTTGGA
>JAVLVB010001134.1:7894-18479 GCA_032876305.1 Orestias chungarensis
GATCTGCCTTCCCCAGCATTCTCCAGCAGCGGACTCAGACCCCCGGACCACGTCACCGGTTGGACTCAACCAGACATTCCCCTGGCGACACAAACTACCATCTTCAAAGTAAGACCGTTCTCTTCTCTCACTTACAAGTCCTGTTCTCACCAACCCTGTCCTCACTCTCAGAGGTCTCCCGGTATCCTGCGTTGAGCCTACCGCTCACTTCCGCCACTCATTGCCGTTCGCACTCCCGCATCACGACCACCCTCTCCGAAGTCACCGCTGGATTCAACCCCTACCTGTGTCACTTACCCCCTTCAATAAATATCATAAACGAACCTTCTGAGTGTCTCTGCCTTTGTGGGTCTGAAAACCTAAAACCCATCATGACACTTTTGGGTTGTACAGGAATGGCGAGAAGGTTGTTTATTTCATTGGAAAATTAATGAAGAATACCAAACAAAAAAATTATTTTATTTCCTTGTTCTTCCCTGACACACCTGCCAAAGATTTCTCATTAAAATTCCTTTATGTTGATAAACATAAAAGATTTTAGTTTTATACAATTAATAAAAATGCATACACAAGTAATGCCATCTTGTGTGTAACAGTCTAAGACTTAGTGGGAAATGTGCAGATATTTTGGCAACCTTGGATTTACCCATTCTAAGCCCATAGTTGAAAAGTGTTCACTTGACGCAACAACTACTAAAATTTGAAGTTGCTTTTTTTATGTTTTTACATGTTACAGAGGAGAACATTGCATTCAGTCTTACATTCTAAAGTGGTTTGAGGTGCAGCGTCACCACTGGTAAGTGGTTTATACGGTTCCAGTGTGGAGGCAAACCGCAGAAAAACAAAACATTACATGCTATTTGGAATTGTGGATGAGAAGAATGTGCAGGGATTTGAAGCGAATGAATGTAGTTAGTGATCAATAGATAAAAACAAGGATCCTGAGCCCGATAGATAACGGTCCTACAATTCAGTAAAGAAATAAGAGGCCAGAGTCAAACTGCAAGTACAAGAAATGTAAAATTAAATATACAGAGCACTTTCCAGTGATTCCCTCTTTGCTAAACGACAGAAGCAGTGCTAAAATATATTGTGTATAATTTGGAAGTCACAAATTTCCCTTCTTGCTTTATTGCATATGTTCAAATAACTAATAGGCTACTGTTCAAGTGATAGTACTCTATTTCTGTATATAGCTAACATTTATTTTAAAATACATGCTTTATTGTTACATTCTTCCCATTTAACTAGTTATTATTGTATTTAAAGTGGAGTTCTAGTATTCACCGACCTTATGGACCAAAGCTGCTGGTGGATAGTAAAAGTCCATGAAAACTTCAGATTCCCCCTACGTGGACCCCTGAACAACAATCTTCTCTGGACTCATTCCCAAGGACCTCAGCCCTCTAAGAATCCTCCTGGTGTGTCCATCTTCTGGAGTTGTACTTACTTTGAATGTAAGTACAACTCCAGTCAATCCACCTAACCTCTACTTCCACTCACCGTCTCTGTCCTCAACCACCAGAAGCTTCCTGTCTGCCGCGTCGTTCCTGCCGTTTCCTGTCGTTCCTGCCATTCCCTGCTGAATTCAGTTTCAAGAACTCAAAACATTTCAATAAACTCTTGTTTCTCATTCTACTCCTAAGACTCCACTGGTTCATGTGGGTCAGGGGCCTTAAAAAACATGACATAGCTGAAATTAAAGTTTCACCATTAGCTTAACTTCTATCATTTCTATATGGGGTCTCACTAGCATGTTAAATAACACTAACTTTAACAATAAATTTGCTAACAATCGTGAAAAACTACGTAAAATTCTAATGTTAGCTAAAAATATATTTCTGATGGGAATGGACTTATTACATTCAATATGGTCCATTTAGGCTTTAAGTGTAAAATAACAATGCTATCACAAGTATATATAATATGTAATCTGAATCACATGTGGATTCATGTGGGTAGAGGTTCCTGCAGACAACATTTTCATTTTCTGTATTTTCATATTAAAGTCCATCTGTATTTATGACAATATCGATCGCTGACAAAGTTCAACATTGAGGTTAAAGTTTGAGAATCACATTTTCAACTGCAAGAATCCATAAACATGTTTGGATGTTTATTACCAAAGACAGCAGATAATAACTGAAGAATAAAATGGCTCCCCAGACAGATTAACACAACTTTCTATAACCCAAGAATAAAAGCCAAGGTACAACATGATACACAAGACGACCAATTTGCCCCAGACAGTGAGGTTAATAGGCCAAGACAGTATTCAAGAGAGAAATACAGAGCAGCAAAGAGACTGCCTCAAATTGGTGAAGCAGAGCAGACCCTGGAAAAATCCATTTAGCTGACTGCAATTTCCAACAAGAGGATTCTTCAATAATGCAGACCTGGTCAGCTCTGGTCAAATAAACCAGCCTCCAATCTGCACCACTGATGGTATCACCTCACAAGAAACTATTGATCCTGAACCCATCCCAATTTACTCTCCTTAAAGAGCCGAAGTTTATTGCACACTTGGCAGAAAAACTTGCCTCTCTCTCCTTTACAGTTATTATTATTCACCTTCTGAGAAATGTTTTCTTTCTTGTTGTCGGTAGTCAGAATAAGCATATGATTATATTAATGTATCAGTTTAGATATGTGCAAATATTTAGAAAATACATTTTAAAATTTTTAATATTCAGTGTCATTCATTTTATTCAAAATGTGCACAGAAGTTTGAGTATATTTAGACTCTGAATTTCTTCTGTACAATAAAAATGTCCTTTTTACCGTAGACGTTGTGACCTTTTAGCAGTTGAACTAAGGTTAAGTTGACGAATTTGGAGCTAGTCCTCATTTTGTATTCCCTGTTGACCAGTACCACTGGCAGCTAACCAGAATTCTGGGTCCTCTTTTGGACTCAGTCTGCTTAGGACGGGTCCTTCAGAAAATATGAATGCTGGAACTGAACGGCTGTACATTTCGTAAAAGTGTAGCCTTCATCACTTGGCCCGCCCCCAACTCAGGATAACTAATGGGATCTAGCAATCACTGATTATTTGATGACACATTTCCACAAAACAAAGAATGTCTGAAATGCTTCACTAAAACTTTAAATAGGATGTTTACTTTTATCTATTGCACTAGGGTCTTTATCTACCAGTAGCTGAAAAAGTGTGTTGTTGAAGCAACATTTTAAGTTATTACATTTTATGCACAATATCATTTGTAAACCATTTTTTAGGCATATTTTATTGATATTTCATACTTCATTGTAAGTATCTAAAACTAATCAAAGGACGTGTTTTTGTAACTTGTGAGATATTTTATGATTTCTTAATGACTAATAAACAGTTGTAAATGTTTTTAGTCACATGTCTAATAAGTCTCAAAATGATTCTTGCATATGAGTCTTAACTATAAGTCTCCCTAAATAAGTTTAGCTCAGTGTTTAGTAAGAAACTGACCAGTTTCGACTTTTGCTCTCCCTTAATTAATGAATAATAAACACTTAATATTGTGTAAAAAATATTTACAGATGTTTGATGAAGTGAGGAGAGCCTTGTTGAAAAGTGGTACCCCATTTTCTTTACATTAAACTTTTATTGGCAACAACAAACACAGTTAGAGGAAATTCTCTCCTCAGGGACAGCGGACCATTAACTATAAATGTGTAGAATCTTTGGATCGAAAACGTATTCGAATTGCTCAAAAATACAACATATGATCTTCAAGGCGTGGAACAATTAATGTAAATCCAGATAAAACAGAAGCTGCTTTTTAAAATATTGTTCACAACATCATTTACAGAGCAATAGTATTTCCCCGTTGAATCACACAATTTCTGATGCAAAATGAATTTTCCTTCACAAGGGTTGGAATTAGAAATATGTATAAACAGTCCTCTTTTCATGCAGAGATTGCTGGATGTGTATCCTGGGACTGTTGGCAAGCTATGAAAGAAGCTCTCGCTGTGTCCTCCATTGAAAGCACCATGTCTGAATGTGCATATTCGCTTTGTGTGTGCTTCTTTTCTTTTAATAATTACTTGTGGTCCTGGCTTTCATCTGTTTCATCTTTCAATTCTTGATTAGTTTTTTTTTTTCTTTTTTCAAAAATCAGTCTTTGCCAAAATTCCTACATCGATGCAAATAACATTTCTAACATGCGTTCACACCACCCAAATTTGTTTTCACATGGGTTTCTAATATTCTTATCAAACTTTAGTTTGAGCCGCTTTTCGTTGTCTGCGGTTATCGACACCTGGGTGTGTAGCACAAAATAATTCAAACTTTCATTAGCATGTCTTGAGGCAAACTTTTCCATCGAATGTTCTTTAAACACATCCTATTGGATCTGCCTTTTGGAAACAAACTCTAATTTGTTTTTTTTTCATGTGTGTGTGTTTGGTGATCTGTTATCCTCCAGTCATGCAGAACTCACTTAACCTGTACTACTGGCTTCAGGGGCACCACAGCAGCTTGTTAAGTGGGATAAATACATAGGGGCTGACTTCCACTGCTCAGAAGTAAGTGGAAAAGAAAGGGAGAGAAATGCAAGAAATTGGTAGCATGAGACAGAAAGAATGAAGATGATGAGTAAAGTTGTGGTAAAAAGGGTAAAGAAGGAGGGCAATATACATGTCAGCTTACAGGATGGAGGGGAGGAAAGGTTGATGATCTAAATCTTATCCAGATAGCACTGTAATTACCTCTCTGGGGAAATTAAAAGTAAAACTTTAATTATATGTGTGACATTTGCGACACCAATGAAAGTGTGTGTCATAATCTGACCCAGTGTCGTTATAACAGATGGCCTTCTTTTAAAACTCCTATTAACCTGCCTTTTAGCCCTGCCAAACTTTGTTCTTGATAAACCTCACCCCTGTCCATCTCAGATAGGTTTGGGGTGGAAATCAGTTTTGATAGTTCGTTTTTCTTCTCTACATTATCTGAGTTAAAATGTATATGTATTAGGGCCAGTTGGTTGCGATTAGAACTAGATGTTAGAACTTTAAGTTCAAATATTTTCTGGACCCAAACATAATTACTTGTTCTTTTTGGTGGGAAAATTCACAGAAAGGCCAACTGATTAGTGGTCTAACATAAACAATGACACTGTATGTATTTGTACTGATAAGTAGCCCGGGTGATTTGTTCTTAACCATTAGATGGAAGCATGTCTTTGCATTTTTCTTTTTCAAGACATTTTTGTGTTGAAAATGGGTTAAAATTGGTAAGATAATTGGATGTAAACATAGCAACTGGGTTCTGCCTTGCCTCTTTGATGAGTGTATAAACTCTGCTATTCCATGTCCAATCCTAACCTGTTTGCTGTAATAATGTTCCAAACACTGGATTTATTATTACTAAATTTCTGATCTCTGTTTCATACCTGATCCATCTAGGATTCCAATTCCTAGCAATCTCTCGTGACATCTTATCTTTTGCCTTTTTGCCTGGTTTTGCCCTGGTTTTTCTCCAGAGCTTTGTTAACAACGCTTGGGCCTTTTCTGTTGCTTGAACAATTTTCTTTTTTGGGACGCACACACTAGCAAGCACCTTGAGGAACACCTCCAAGTTCAAGGCTCGTCAATCAATCCCGGAAAGGGCGATTGTATTTTTATTCTCCCAGGATGTCTCAAACAAGAACAGCCTGTTTAAGGCACCATTTTAAGGAGGAATGTCTGGACGACCAACGGCAAACAATTTCATAATCACATCTCTTTCCTTTTTCTGTATTATCACCAATTTTTAACTCATGCACGCAGTATTTATATTTATGTAGGTTATCTTTATCTGAACAACTGCAAAGTTGAGCATGGTTGACTTGAAGAAAGAGGATCCTGGGTTTTAAACCCTAAGTAGGCAATTTCTACACAGATTTTGCAAGAATCAAGAATCAGTTTATTTATATAGCGCCAATTTACAACAGGTGTCGTCTCAAGGCACTTCACAGAAAATCAATTAAAATCAAAGATACATTCTAACAAATCAAGTTGAAAAAGTTTCCAATCTAAGGAACCCCAGCAGATTGCATTGAGTCATTGACTTGCAGCATTCACTCCTCTGGAATCAGCAGTCAGAAACAATGGCTTGTGTTGTTGTTGACTTTACAGCAATCCCTCATACTGAGCATGCATGTAGCGACAGTGGAGAGGAAAAACTCCCCTTTAACAGGAAGAAACCTCCAGCAGAACCAGTCTCAGTACAAGCAGCCATCTGCCACGACCGACTGGGGGTTTGAAAAGACAGAAAGATAAATTAGAAGCACATGATACTGAAATAAAAGAGTTTATAGCAGCAGTTGTAGAACGTCACTGGAAGCATCTCAGCCAATGTTCTCATCCAAGAAGCTGTCTCAGCTAACAGAACGCCAGCAGGTGTGGTTACTATGGAGAGAAGAACACTAAGAGAAAACAAAAGGTTAACAAGGTTGAAATAACGGTAACTAAGTAGATTGGAAAAAGGAAGAAAGTAGCAGAGAGACAAGTGGTCAAATTGTCCTCCAGCAGTCTAAGCCTATAGCAGCATAACTATAGAAAAACTTAAATAACTTAACACTATAGAGTGAGACATGAAGAAGGTAGAGTAAAGGAGAACCGTCTGTCAAGACTGAGTTCCTCCCCAACCGGATTAGGCTGTCTTCTCTACCTCTTCCTAACTTTAAACTTTATCAAACAGGAAGGTTTTAAGCTTAGATTTGAAACTAGACAGGGTGTCTGCCTCACGGACTAAAGCTGGAAACTGGTTCCACAGGAGAGGAGCCTGATAACTGTAAGATCTGCCTCCCATTGTGCTTTTAGAGATTACAGGAACCACCAGTAAGCCTGCAGTCTGAGAGCGAAGCGCTTTGTTTGGGACATAAGGAGTAATCAGATCTCTAATATACGATGGAGCTTTATTAGTGAGGGCTTTATATGTCAAAAGAAGAGTCTTAAAATCTATTCTAAGTTTGACAGGGAGCCAATGAAGGGAAGCTAAAATTGGGGAGATATGATCTCTCTTTATAAGCTTCAGAAGAACTCTTGCAGCAGCATTTCGGACCAACAGACTTTTAATTGCATTTTGTGAACTTCTTGCTAATAAAGAGATAGTCCAGCCTTGAAGTAACAAATGCATGGACTAGCTTTGGGAGAACCCAAGCATGTCCTTGTGCATGCTTGGGTTCTGCCTGATTACTTTAATCATCTGCACTTGCTTTCTGAACGTAGCTCTTTTTGGCTATGGCAAAGTCTATGACAACACATGCACTTTCCTACTTAAAAATTGGGTATATACTCTACAAATATGGGGATTAAGTGCTCACACTACTTTTTTTGTTAAAAATAAATCCAAACCAATCACCTATATGTAATTTCCTCGTAACTTTTTAGTTTAACATTAGGACAAATTTATTTTACAAATTAAAAAACATTTTTTCTTCACAGCGGCATATTCTGTTTTTATTTTATACTTGGGACTTAAGTTTGAGACTTGATCTCAAGTCATACTTCAGCTGGAAAAACAACACCGAAATAATCAGAGAGAATGTGAGCTACTGCCTGGTGCTTTGACAAATGATGATGGACCTCATACATATGACAGCTGAGAGGTTTTCATTTGATCACTGTTATGTAAAGAGTGCCTTTAAACCTTTCTTTTTTTCCCTTTTCTCCTTTCCTAATATTACGTGTTTTCTTTACGTAAATCATGTACATGAAAATGTGCTATACAAATAAACTTAGCTTGCCTTAAACATTTATTTGTCGTTCACCAATTTGCAAATTCACTGTTGAGTGTAACTGTATAGAAATTACTACAGATAACATCTTTTTAACTGAAGCTGTATTAAATGTTTTTTTGTTTTTTTTAGTAAGACTAAGATCCTGTCTCTGTGTCATTTTAACGATGAGTTTTTGAAGATTCAATAAAGGTTCCTTAAAAAGTTAAAGCTTCATCCTGTATTGAGTGAATCTGTGAAGTTTTATTTAAAAATCACTAAATGGTTTAAAGCAGAGGCCTCAGCCAATGGATGACTGGTAATCTTGCTAACAAGAGGCCAATATCCATAACACATCATGATTTAACTGGATGTCACATTGAGTGTGAGAGAACAGAGCCGGAAGCGTAGCAGACTACAGCTCAGCAAACACTTTGACCTTAAGTAGATGTCAAAGGGACAGCCTGTACTAACACCAGGAGCTTCTTCAAATATAGCACTGTAGTGAAAGCTGAGATGGTCTCTGCAGCTGCCAAATGGAGAGCTCCATCGTTCAGTGGTGCTGTGTGTCGCCCCAGAATGGTTTCCATGGCTATATTAACAGGATTTTTTAACCTTCTGAAACAAAATACACATCAGAAAGATTGGAGCATAAACTGTATATCCCTGTCAGTCAATGTGATAAAGAGGGATGTTTGTTTTTCTGTAAATGCGGAAAAAACACAATTCACTGAGGAAAACTATCATATTAAATTATGCATTTTGTTTCTCTGCTAGTGATGCCTGGTGGGAATTGCATCAACTCTCTTTGTTTGTTCTCTCTATGAAAAAGGTAGAAAAAAAAACAAAATTAATTTTTAAAAACACTTTAAAAAGCTAATATATGCAGGTCAAAGCAATCTGAAGCGTCTCGCAAAAGTATTCACAAAATTAAGTGGAAGGAAGGTTTTCAGATATTTTCTTTTAATAAAAATCTGCACCCCCTGAGTCAATATTTTGTAAAACTGTAATGTGAATGCACTTGCTCTCCCAAGAAAAGAAGAAAGACATCTAGTTTTTCTAAAATTCCTATTTAGAAAAATATGTGTTATTATTTTCCAAAAGGTCATGGAACATTACCTGGACAAAGTGCTAACCGGCTGTATGGATTGTTTGGGTTATAGATGCCAGAGCTAAAGTATTCTACTGGGGTTCTGAATGTTTGGGATTCATGTCCTACTTGAAGTTACACCCACTGCCTAAGTGGCATTTTCCTGAACTTCATAATGTATTAATGTATTATTAAAAGTAATGTTGCCAACTGGAAGCCTTCCCTTAATTATGGACTGGATAGAAAGTGGATAGAAATTTTTCCTGCCAGGAAAAATTACTGTGCAATATATTATAAAGCTATACTTAAGGTATAGATTTGAAGCTTAAGTTTAAGCACCATACTACAGCCTTGTACAGACGAGTATCCATCAATCTTTAGTGGACGGAATTCATTTTCCCTACGTGAAGAAGAAGATATAAAATCAGACTCTGTGAAAAGAAGATTTTGAAATAAAAACTGCCTTAAAAATGCCTTAAGTATTATTGCTATTACTTGTTAGAAAACAAAACAAAACAATGTAAAATATTAATTATTTTAAATAAGCATATTTTTGCAATAATTAGAGTTTTGGAATTTAATATGAATTTAGTTTGGCTATTTTTCTGTTTTAGTGTATTTATTCCTTTAATTTTAAGCTTTTAAGGTTTTCTTAAGAGTTCCTTCTCAAAGGAAAAAAAAGAAAAGAAAAGAAAAGCAACAAAATGATTCTTGCATCTGAGTCCAACAGAAAAGAAACACCACTGGCAAAGAAAAAATGTAAAAGCTTTCCTACCACCAGCTCTTAAAAACATATTTGAGTATTGCAAATTTAATTCAATTCTACTAACTAAACTTATTCAAGGTTTACAGAGTTAAGAATCTTTTATTAAAATAAAACTAAACACTTTATTGTTGCTCTACGTTTTTGAGACACCCATTTATGTTCAGATTCTAAAGCAATCATGACAAATTAGCTCTATTTTGTTATTCAGTCATTTATTTAATTATTGGAAAGTTACTGGAAAGTTAGTGTTTCAATGGAATATATTTGATGGGATGCTCAATCCAAAGAATTCTCCATATCTTTCAAAAACATATTTCCAATTTGCTCTTATAGGTTACAGATTTTGTATGGGGTTGCTCAGAAATGTGCAGTTTGAACTGGCTTTCCTGAATTGGAAAAAGGGTTTGACTTGGCTAGTTTGCTAGTCTTCTGGTTATGATTGTTGGAAAGATAAACTGTTTTTTCCTCTACCTACAGGTGAAGCCCTTCATCATTAAGAATCAAGAATCAATTTATTTATATATTGCCAATTTACAACAGATGTCATCTCAAGGGACTTTACAAGAAAATTAATTCAAATCATAGATAAATCATTACAAATCAGTTTAAAAAAGTTTCTAATCTAAGGAACCCCAGCCGATTGCATTGAGTCATTGACTTGCAGCATTCACTCCTCTGGAATCAGCAGACCAAAACAATGGCTTGTGTTGTTGTTGACTTTACAGCAATCCCTCATACTGAGCATGCATATAGCGACAGTGGAGAGGAAAAACTCCCCTTTAATAGGAAGAAACCTCCAGCAGAACCTGGCTCAATACAAGCAGCAGTCTAACAAGACTGACTGGGGGTTTGAAAAGACAGAAGGCACAAAGTTTTTATAGCAGCAGTTGCAGAACGTTGTTGGCAGGATCTCAGCCCATGTTCTTCTCCAAGAAGCTGTCTCAGCTAACAGAACGCCAGACCAGGTGTGGTTACTACAGAGAGAAGAACACTAAGAGAAAACAAAAGGTTAACAAGGTTGAAATAATGGTAACTAA
>JAVLVB010001134.1:18579-28608 GCA_032876305.1 Orestias chungarensis
ATTCCAGAGGAGTGAATGCTGCAAGTCAATGACTCGATGCAATCTGCTGGGGTTCCTTAGATTGGAAACTTTTTCAAATTGATTTGTTAGAATGTATCCTTGATTTTAATTGATTTTTTGTAAAGTGCCTTGAGACGACACCTGTTGTAAATTGGCGCTATATAAATAAACTGATTCTTGATTCTTGATTCTTGATTGGACAAAGGAAGAAAGTAGCAGAGTGAGAAGTGGTCAGATTGTCCTCCAGCAGTCTAAGCCTATAGCAGCATAACTATAGAAAAACTTAAATAACCCTGTAGAGTGAGACATGAAGAAGGTAGAGCAAAGCAGAACCATCAAAAGAAAAATCTTACAATATATTTCCTGTATTTGACAAATTTCAGAGTTAAGGGGTCAAGACTATTGTCCAAGCCTTTTAAGGTTTAATGCTGAATATATAGGGTGTATTTCACCTTATGTACTCACCACAGCCTGTACTGCTTCAAAAGTTGGAACCTTCCGTGTTGTGTTCACATTAAAACAGATGTTAAACTAACATTACAATAATCTGGTTCAGAATTGTGCAACGTTTTTATTTCCAATCCCTTTGTTGTTGTAAGAAATTCCTAGGCCTGTAAAGAACAGTTGCTTATAAAGTAGTGCTAATCTTTAGTTAATGTGAAAAAGTTCAGAGTGCAGGAATAGTTCCACAACGTAATGTATTTATACCTTGCAAGCCTTAATTTTTATCTCCTGACTCTGCTCCAATTTCCTTACCCATCAGTCCTGTATGCCTCCCAAGATGCTTATCGGACATCAGCACTCTTTGCAAAAGAATCTTTCACCTTGGAAGACTCCTTATGTTTGAACAGGTAATGGATACACAGCCAGGTGAAGGCACTTCGAGTCAGTTCATATTGGTTTCACACACCCCTCAGAGTCTGTTAATGTTTCAGACAAAGGAGATGCCGATCGATTACTGGCAAGGCCAGACCAAAAAAAAAAGCACTATAGTCAGCGAATAAAGGCAGACACACACACACACATCGCTCACACGATCTAAACACTTATGGAGGCAGAGGGATGAAGGTGAATGCTTTGTGATTAGAAAGCCCTGATGATAGAGGAAATGTTCAGAGACATTCTGCTGGCAGTTACCAGCCCGCAGGCCAGCAGGTTCATTTATCAAAGACTCTTACCAGGGCCTCTGTCAGTGCTCTCAGGGCCTGCAATAAAACTTGATGTTATGGAGTCAAGTGTGAGAGTGCCAGGTTGGCACAGTGCAGGGTCCCCAAGCAACCAAGATGGAGACTGAATAAAAAGAAAAAATCAACAAAAGGTCTGTTTCAGCTGTGAGTTGAACCAGTTTGTGAATGTTGGAAAAATGGAGGTCCAGTTGAAAGCAAAATTGCAATGTTCTTGTACGCGAGCCGTATTGTTTAATTTTGTTAAGCTAACACACAAAATATCTCTTAATCCTAAGAGAACCATGACATTTTATGTATAGTGCTATGAAAAAGGTACCTGCACCCTTAAAAATTTCTCACTCTCAAATTTAAATATTTCATTTCATCACACAAATTTCAACATGAGGTAAAAAAATTAAAAAAAATGTTAAACCTAGGTCTTAAACACCTTCTCTAACTTAGATTTAACCTGGGGAGAGGGCTTCAAGTGAACCTGCCCTTCCTTTTTCTTTAGTAACAATACTACATAGAATAACCTATAAAGCAATACACTAGTCTTGTAACTAAAAGACGTGATGTAACAACCTTAAAAAAATCAGGGGCAGTATTGATGCTCAAAAACCTTTTTCAGGTCACTCTAAAGGCAAAAACTCATCAAAACCCCCAATCTGATGGAAAATCAGAATCAGAATCAGAATCAGAATTGTTTATTGTCATACACACACATGGGGTACATGAGCACGAACGAAATTACTAGGTTGACGAAGACCCGTAGCTGCTGCACCTTTCGGCGCGCTGCATCGTGTCCTTTAGGACAATGGAAAATGACACATAGGGAGAGAGAGATGAGGGAGAAAAAAATAAAATTCCTACTTTATCCTTGACAGGATACAGCTTGAAGTTCCAAAAAAACCTCTGCATAAGCAAAAGCAACACAACAGAACAGAGCCTTGGGATGAAGATAAGGATGAAGGCGTATGTAGCGCTGGTATCAGTGTGTGTGAGTGTATGTGTAGGTCTGTGAGCTGTGAGCTGTTCTGTCCTTCGATGATAACATAGGTGTATTCAGTTCAAACAGTTCCCCAGATGTCAGGGGGAGGGTAGGGTTGCAGTGGAAGGAGCAGCTTGTTTACACAGTTCCAGGAGAAGTTGAAGATAGCAGACCGTCAAGGTCGCCCCAGGGAGCCGAATAGGGAAAACAATGATTTCTTTGGGCCAGGCAGACTTTGTTCTCTGTCTACCTTGAGTCCCGCTGTCTCTCGATGGCGATTCCGATGAGCCGAATCTGGACTTTTCCACCCGTCTGAGAGACCAACTTCCTCCAAGATTATTCCACTCCATAAGAACCCGCAGCCTGCCTGCGATCCGGTTCCCGAATCGCATCCAGTTTACGGTTCGCCATCTCAGTCTGAGTATTGGTCGCTCTCCAGACGCCTTCATACGCTCCCAGCTGCTTTTCAATGGCCAGGGCAATTGCCTTTGTTTTCTTATTTTGCTGATATATCAGGTAACCGCCGACGCCAAAAAGCAGAAATCCTGTCATCATAAATCCAATCATGTACAGATCTTCCACGTCCTCGACTGACATTGTCGACAGACACACAATCTTCCACTTCATCCAGGAATCCATTGTATATCCTGCGAACGCTGTCCCATCTGGACAAAAGGGTTCCCCTTTGCCCTGTCTTCCCGTCAGGAAAATTTGATCAATTGCGTTGAGAGACCAGCTGACCAGATCCATATTTTCGGTTTCGGAAGATATGTAAAAAGATGCTCCAAAAGAGAATGAAAGACACAAACACAGGGCTGAAGCAGGATAGATAAGGGTAAGGTTGGGAGACAGAGAGAAAAGCGTCCACCTTCTTCAAGAGCAAGAGAATATGTTGGTGGCAAAAGTAGCACTTAGACCATGTTGAAGTGAATGGAGGATCACACACTAGAATGTGTTTCTAATCGCTTCATACAAATAGACCTGGTGTCTATTACAGTTTGGCCAATGTAGCAATTTGACAGTAATTTCATGACTCAGACCATATGAGAGATGGGTTGGCTAACTAAAGTATGCACATCTTGGCAAAAATAAGGAAATGATCAAATTGCAACTTGAACCCATCAATCAAACAAAAACTATTCTGCTAGTGTTTATCAAACAGGCTTACAGTTCGTGTAAATGCGGTCTGTCGGATACAATTTAAAGTAAGTAAACAATAAAGCCTTTAAAAATGCTTTTCTCTTACTCATGTTAGAAGTTTAGAATTGTAGAAAAATATAAAAAAGAGATTTTTTTTGAAGTTGTTCATGCAACGGGAGGTGTTTTCTGTTACTGCGCAAAGTGGCGTTCCTTCCCAGACTGGTTGTTTACAACACAAGTGGTCAGTCAGGAAACTCTAGTCATAGTCTGTGTGTCAGGCAAAAAAGTCGGATCAGTCCAGACTGGACCGTTAGGAGTCGGACGTAAGCGGTGTCTCTTGGGTTTAAAGAGCACCTAGAAAAAACTGGACTTTAGCCGTCGGTATTTTTTCCCCCTATAAAAATAGAAAGAATTACTGAATGGGTTCACCATTTTATCCTCAAGAATGCAAATTTACCATTATGTACCGCATTTTAATGAAAAGCGAATAATGCCGACCAATTAATTTTCAGTGATTGGTTCAAGGCTTTAATTTGTATTTTAACCTGTGACTATGTAATAGGGGACAAAATATGTAGCAATTTCCTGTGTGAATACATATTTATCATCAAGCACTGTAAATATCTAAATATTTTTAGTTCAATTCCTTGGCTCATAAATATTCTTGCGTACATAAAGATCAACATTTAAGCAGACTAAGGATTTTCTCCCTGTTTTTGTACAGGATAAGAGGAGAAAACTGGGATGTTTAATCAAAAAAGTGACACTTATGATTACAGGTTGATAATAGTATAGGAAATATTAGTGTCTTTACTTATATTTAAATTGCGTAAGACTTTTTGGCTGTAATTGACGATGACACCAACTCTACATGTTTATTGACACACATTCCTAAAAGCAAATCTGTTACAATCCCTTCTTATCCAAAGATGATCCCTTTAAGCTTGGCTGTATGGACATTATTTTTGATTTATTACATTTGGTGTGATATACTAAAATGTGTATTCATAAATGAACTAAAAGCCATAAAGCAAGTTTTTACTGTCTAATTTTCTCCCCTGTGACTCTTGTGCTTCACAGTCAGCAGCCGCACTGATTGTAGAACAACACACATATTTGCACACTGAGAGTGGTAAATACTGAAATCAATGTTTCTCAGCAGGAACTGAATGGCCTGCACTATCCAACTTAAAACCAATACGGACAGGCCTTACACTGCCATAAAATTGGACAGAAAGACGTGTTAACACACGCCGCGAAAACCCGCTGTCAGTGTGGTAACTCTATTAGTGTTGTGACCCCATGCTGGTCATGGAAATAGGATTGACTGCAGGTTAGTTGGGGGAGAGTTAGCGCGCTAGCATGGGCCTTATAATAGAAGTCAATATAGTCAAGTCAAAGTCAAAGTTGCTTTATTGTCAAAACTGCAATATGTACAGGACATACAGAAGATTGAAATTGCGTTGCTCTCTGACCCATGGTGCAACATTAAACAATAATAACCTAGAATAAAAGAATATAAAAATAAAATAAGAATAAAATGAGAAAAAACACACACTGAAGCGCAAATACATATTCTTGAAAATTCAAAATAGAAGTCCCAATATTAAAACTTAAGCATTTAAAAGTGGTAGTGCAGTGCAGTTTTTTTGTATTGTTAAAGGGGGGGGGGTTAGGTTCGTAAGAGGGGGGGCAGTACAGGAAGCGAGTTGAGGATCCTGACCGCCTGGTGGATAGTGCTGTCCCTCAGTCGGCTGGTCTTGGCCCGGAGAATCCGCAGTCTCCTTCCTGATGGTAGCAGACTGAAGAAGCTATGTAGTGGTTGGGATGGAATCACCTGCCATGCAGAGGGCTTTTCGGGTGAGGCGGGTGTTGTGAAGTTCGTGAAGGGTGGGAAGAGAGGTGCCAATGATCTTCTCAGCTGCCCTCACGATGCGTTGGAGGGTCTTGCGGCAGGACGCGGTGCAGGCGCCGTACCATACCGTGATACAGCTGGTCAGGACTCGATGGTACCTCTGTAAAAGGTACACATGATGGGGGCTGGAGCTCTTGCTCTTCTCAGCTTACGGAGGAAGTAAGACGCTGATGACCCCTCCTGGCTAGAGATTTTGTCCAGGAGAGGTCCTCAGTGATGTGCACACCCAAGAACTTGGTGCTGCTCACCCTCTCCACAGCAGAACCGTTGATGGTCAAAGGAGCATGTTGTGTGCATGATTTCCTGAAATCCACAACAATCTCTTTCATTTTTTCAAAAGGTCAAATGTGTGAGGGTTAGAATCAAAACGTTGTATTACCTATGTTGTGGGGACATTCCGTCTGTGAAGTAGTGTTTTGAAAACCCGCCGTCTTGTATGGAATGGAAACAATTAACTTATAAAATTATGTTTTTAGGGCTATGAATACACCCCCTACGAATCTCTTCTGCTGTTCCCTATTTTCCCAAATTCTTGATTCAGAAAGATCTTTCTAGTTGGAATAAAATACTGTTTTTAAATATTTTCCAAATGCAACTAACAAGGCAACTCAAGAACCTTTTGCATTCATGGCACAATCATTTACAGCTTATGATCCAGGTAATGAGGCAATCCATAACTATCACACTGCAAGTATCATGTCTGTTTGCAAAATGTTATTTTTCTTAAATGCTCTGTTTATATCAAATATGATGGGAGACTCCTTCTAAATGTTCCCTTTTTGCCAGAATATTTCCCCAAAGGTTTTTAAGTTCATCTCCTGGATAGGTTTTGACAATCGTGAAATCAGCCTTTGTGTTTGGCCTCGGTATGTTCCATGGATTTCATTCTGCCCTGTGTTTATGTTGTTGAGTAATGAAGGCTTACCACTGCTAAGGTCAGTAATGTGTGCAATGCTTTAGATGTTCTGAGCTCTTTTGTGACCGCTAAGAAGAGTTACAGATAAGCTCTTGATGTAAGTTTGGATGGCTCTCACAAGGATTATAACCTTTTCCAAACTTGTCAGCTGCATATTATTTATTGTTGGTCTGTGAATAATTATTAAAATATAAGACAATGTTCTTTAAATCATTTATGTTATTGAATAATGTGTTGCTTCTTGAGATCATTTAGCAAAGCATTTGTTAGTTCTGATATGTTTGTGTTAAAAATAATTTGATGGGCTTTTTCACAGAATTCTAGGTTATTTCTTCTGATGTGATGGAAACAGGTCTGTCTCCGTGTGTTATGAGATCGGTTAAAAAAATGTTTGTAGCTGTTGTCTATTACTGAGGTCAATAAAGAAATTACAAAGCACCAAACCTACCATGGGGCACAAGAGTGTGTCTGGTTTCACATTTCTTTATGACACATCCCAAGGTAAATGCACACATTTAACTTTGTACATACATTTGGCCATTTCTGTGTTTCTGTATTTTCTGCCTGTGTGCACAATGTCAGAAAATGTGACTGTCTATCAACTACGAGCATCTACCTTTGGGCATATTGTACATTGCTACAATAATTGGTGTCACTCCTCGGTGTGTGAGAGAGCTGACACATTGCAAGGCATATATCTGCTGTCCAATGTCTGCAGACACGCAACATAAATGAGGGTAAAATGTCAGACTTCATCATCACTTTGGATTTCAGTGTCAGTTTAGCAGGCATTTTTTTCTAAACAGTGAAGACTGAGACGATCAGACTGACTCACCTAATTTTAGTCAACATTTAATATCGGTCTATATGAGATAGTTTTCTCTAGGGGTGGGGAAAGATAGATTTTAGTTTCTTGTAAAGTGCCCTGAGGTGATATTTGGCGGCAGTTGTAAAAGTACCAATTATTTCAAATAAAATTCAAAAGTCATTTATTCATGCCAACGGGAAATGAAATGTTGCACATCAACATGAATGGTCGATGCTGTTGGGGAAGAAGTATTTGCCGTAGTGTTCAGTTTTGCATTGAATCTAGAGAAACCTTTGACTGAAGATGTTGTTGTGCCACAGTCTCATGAATGTCCTGGCATACTAAAGGCTTGATATCTGGACTAACAGCAGCCTTGACGCTACATACTTATGTTTTGATATTCATTAGTATTTTTACCGTAATCTTTTATATTACTAATAAATGCAAGTGCAGAAAATAATGATGCATGTCTGGAGTCATGAGACATGAACCTTCAGAAAACAGATGCTTTGAAAATCATATATGTGTCCAACTTAATACCACATATTAATGTTGCATTTGCCTGTTGTGTAAATGTAATCTAATATATCCTGGATGAGACCATCAGTTAGCAAACATTGCTATTCCAACTCATCTTTTGCTGTTTCTCCTCAAATCTCTGTCTGGCCACATTCATACAAAGGGGGGAAGAAAGATTTTTGTAACATGGAAATTATCTTTGTTATTTTGCTAAAAAGTGATGGTTTAGAATTCCTTCTCTTCTTGCTCTTTTTCATCTCTCCTGTGATCTGAAGTTGTTGTTGTAGGGATTTGTATCTGAGATACTAATCAACTGCTTCCAAGTGTACAAATCTGTAGATTTGTAGCCTAAAAATCCTTGAAAACATCCTTTTATAACACATTTTAAAGGTTATGCTGTGGACTGAGAAATGGTGGCTGTTGACGCCAATACAGTAAACAATAGGGGTTTTGGATTTGTGACATTGTTTGCTGTCCTTCAAAATTACCTATCAGAAGATCTGTATAATGTGGCCATTAAGGAATGAACCAAGGGAGAGTGCCAAAAATATACTCCTTACATCAGTACAGAACCACCAACAGCCTGAGCTGTTGTTACAGGGTAGGTCACATTCAGGCTTTTATTCGGCTTACAGTAATTTCTAATCATATCTTCTGAACTACTAGACATGAATGTAGTCTTACATTGGTAAGACTTTTCTGTAAATTTTAGCCTCGTATTTTGTTTTTGACTGATGATCACATACACTCCAGTTGCCTTTCTGGCCTCTCAAACAAGTTTGCCTGTTCTCCTCCGATCTCAGACCTCCACATGAGATTTATGATATAAGTTTTCTGACAGTGCAGGACCATGTGCCTGTCTGCCGGGGTGTTGAAATGACACATTAGACTGGGGAGGTAGAACACAAACCCTAGATCCTGCTTTAACTCACGACACAGTGAACCATTAATTAACATACTCATAAAATTAGTCATGCAGCAAAACTTTCACCTGGCGTTTGGTGCTTTACAGCTGCCATTAGACTGAGATGGAATCTTGGGAAATCTCCCCTTCTTGTTGATGCCAGCAAAAGAAGCCACCTGCAGAGCAACATAGTTTGAGCAACCATAAAGTTCCTGAAGCACAGCAATTATTCCAGCTAGATCCTCATTTTATGCCTTGGGACAGAACTTCATTTCCTCATGCACCTCTTCATCAAGTTGGTCAAATAAGAAAAAGGCCTGATCTAACTCAGCAGAATGGTTACAGGCTCTACCTAAGCCCACACACTTTCTTCCTCTGAAAAAAGCGACAATCCCCTTGAGTGGAGGCAGTGGTGATGAGGAAAGACTAATTCCTCAGGCTCCTTTCACATAGCTTTAGCTGAACCAATTCAATGAAAAATAATCACAAAGGTCAAATAAAATAAATGCATCACTTCAGGCAGTTTTGAACAACTACTCTATTGTGAAGGTGTAGAGAACCCAGAGCCTATTGCATACACTGCACAAAAGAACCACCAACCTATTGACCCTCTACCACATTCTGTTGGTGAACCAGCAGGTGAACCAGTTCAGTAGGATTATACTACAAAGCCAAAAAACTGTTAAAGTCCGGTATGAACAGCAATTACTATTGATTGTGAGGAAATTTAATTTAATTCCATACAGTTTATTGAATATATTATTAATATGCTGAAATTGTGCATCACTAAGAAGTGGGAAAACACTTACATTTCCACAAGAACACACAAATAATTAGGGAAACAAGCAGAACGTCTATGCAGCTCCACACAATCTTGCCACCGTGGCTGGAAGGTCCTGACCTGTTAAGAAAATATTAAGATATCCCCAACAGGTGGTGCAGTTGGGCCTTGATATGTAGAACTTTCTAACAAGTGAAAATAACTGCAACCTATGCAGATTTGATAGTCGAAGAAGAAAGTATCAGATGGAGATAAACTGCTCATATTTGCAACATAACTATTGAAATAGCATAGAAATACCTAACCCTTTAGACTGAGACATGACATTTAACTCATACAGTTACGTCCACATCACTTTAATCAAGCTTTGAGTTGTTTTTGATGTGAAGTTTGGAAGCAGCTACTTACCTGTTTGTCTCTGACTCCAATCTTTCCTTAACATTTCCAACCAACATTTTGAGGTTGGTGGTTCAGGCGGTAGCAGTTTGTCTTGTAATTGGAGGGTTGCCGGTTAGTATCAACAAATCAACTCCCTCTAATTATTCCAACTTTCACATTCCTCGAAGTACTGGGAGAGGTGGAGGAGTAGGAAGCATTTTCCAATCAGGTTTATTAATTAATCCCAGGCCAACTAATAGTTATAGTTCTTTTGAACATTTAACCCTTGGCCTTCCTCATCCAACCTCTAAAGGAATTAAACCACTTCTGTTTGTTATTTTGTATCGTCCACCAGGTCCTTACTCTGAATTTATAGATCAGATCTCAGATTTTTTATCTGATATAGTGTTAAACACTGATAAAATCATTATAGTGGGAGATTTTAACATTCATGTTGACACCAAAAATGACAGTCTAAATGTAGCCTTTACTGCCATTTTAGACTCAATTG
>JAVLVB010001135.1:2375-20489 GCA_032876305.1 Orestias chungarensis
AATAAATCTAAACTTGTCTGGTGACTTTATGTTATTTATGTTTGCTAAGTAGAAGGATCTTGTAATGCAAGAATTGTTGTAAAGCTGAAACTCACATGCAACTTGCTTTGCAACATGTATATAAGAAATAAAAACATAGAGTAAATATTAATTTTCAAATTGGAGGAAAGATACATTTTGAAGGAACATGACCGAGTTACAGGATTTTCCAAACGCTAGAGGGCTTTCTGAAGATAACATTTTTATTAATGGAAGAACAGAAGCTGAGTAAAACAAGTGAAATAGTTTAATGTTTAAAGCGAGAGGTTACTGCTAGCAGTTAGCATGTTTGTTAGGTTACATTGATGAAGGAAAAGTGTGTCACAATGTTACATTACACAATGAATAAAGGTCTTAATAACGCCTGTTTATTGCCGCAATGGTCCCATACATGTTTTTGTTTTGTTGTTCTATTATTTGAATGTTTGTTTCATAGAATTAGGCAGTAGCAGTGGACGCTAGCTGCAGCTGTTACTAATATGTGCTACTTTTCATACAACAGAGAGAAGTTAAATTCAGGGTAGTTTTCCATCAATGCTGCAGGGCAGTCATAATAGTGCTGATCAAATCCTAGTTAGAAACAATCCTCCCTTGAGCTTTGACCCCAGGGTGATGTGACGTTTGCACAACCAATGGTAATACAGAATGATGAATACAGATGATAGCTGGATGAAAATAAATGCACTATAAACAAATAGATAAATAATGAAAATAAGTAGATAATAACATTGTTGTTCCACACAATGTTATATTGAAGGTAACCTTAACATTAATTTGCAACGCAAACATTGAAATTGTCTTCTATATCTGTTTGCAGGTAGACTGTGATGTTATAGCGTTGATGTATGACGCTATGCTTGAAAACTACATCCCCTCCTATGGAGACCGAATTGCCCTTTTCAATTTCTGCAAAAGCAAGTAACCACTCTCAAAAAGAAAACAAGGACTACTATGAACAGGTGTCATTTTAAAGTGAGACACACGGTTTCACAAAATGTCAGATTTGGAGAATATAATTACAGTCTACTTCAGACTTTTTTTCAGTAACAAAGAAATACTTATTAGCGGAGAGTCATCAGACTATGTTAAGCGTTCGAACTCTAAAGAGAATTTGTAAAAGACCGGGGCTGTTCAGAAGGAAGATCAGTCTGATCTAGACGAGGTGCTGGCCTTTGTCCATCAAGAAATCATGACAAATGGACAGATGCAAGGTTATCATTGCTTACATCTTAATGCAATTCACATGGATTTGTAGTGTCACAAGATAATGTAAGACAGACAATCAAATTGGTTGAAGGTGTGGAACTGAGACAAGCTTGACAATTGGGAAGACATCAGAACAACTGCAGAGGACCAAATGCACTTTGGCACATGGATGGCTACGATAAACTAAAACCCTATAGGATTACTATCAGTGGCTTATTGACGAATTTGGCTGCTATGTTTTATGGATGGAGGCTAATACCACAAGCAATGACCCTAAATTGATTGCAAGTTATTATTTCAAAGCAGTTTCATGCGTCCATGGATGTCCAGAGAGGATACGGGCTGACAGAGACATGGGAAATAGTTGTGTTGAGCAAATGCAGGTATTTCTGTGGAGAAACTAAAAAGACAGTTTTGCAGGAGAGAAAAGTTTCCTTTATGGGACAAGTATAGCCAACCAGCGTATAAAAGGCTGGTGGGCTACCCTCAGCAAACAGAGTGCACGGTTTTGGATGAACTTATTTCAAACTTTTCTGGATGATGGTCACTTCACAGGAGATTTTTTGGATAAAAATCTTATCCAAATTGGTTTTTCTTAATTTTATACAGGTAAATGTGTGTACTCTGCTTTAGTAGAACATGATAATGTTGTATTAGTGTTATAAAAAATTATAAAAGCTCTTTCTATGACTTGTGTTGTCTGTTATTAGTTTATAACTTCACTCTTTTAAGCAGATTTGCATAAGGTACATGAGTTTTAATTGCGAAATGGTATAAATTACTAGGGTGTCTGATTCCTTACACTTGCATTTTTATCAGTTAATCAGTGCATTCAAAATATATGAGGAACTTCTCGGTGTATATGTTCTGCTTGGTTTAATTGAAGATCACTTTTCGTCTCTGAAAATTCATGACTTTATAAGCATCAATTTTAGCAAAACTATAGGTACATATTCTGTTTCATACATTAACACTGTGTTGTTTTCATACAGGATGAACTCGATGAGGTTGTTACCACATAGAACTCACATTAAATCCAGCCAAATAGTAATGCAGGTCGACCAGTGGGAATGTATTCAATTCCAGAGCTTCCCAGGGCTGAGAATAGACTGAAACCTGTTATCATGGAAGAAATCACTGTGTGTATGGAAGAGTGTACACCAAAAGGTCAGTATCCCTGCAATGAAACACTTTTTGAATTTTGTTGTGTGTTCATAGTAGAACATGACTGGGAGGCTCCAAGAGATCCTCTGTCATGGTCTGTGTTGTTTTTGTCTGTGATAAGTTTGCGGTAGTTGGTTATTTTACTTTAAGTTATTGTTTTCCTTATATTAGTTGATATTCTGTTGAGCCTTCTTATATGTTAGTGTTTTGTGTTATTTTCCCTTCTTGTGTTCTCCAGTTCCACCAGCTCCTTCTCTCTTCCTCAGCCTACATTCCCTTAAACCATGCACACCTGTTATCAATTAAGCAATTATTTTAATTATATATCTATTTTTTTATAGTGTATTTATTTTCATCCAGCTATCACATTATTCAAACATGCCTGGGGTCAAAGTTCAAGCCAGGATTGTTTCTAACTAGAATTTGATCAGCACTATTATGACGAACCTACACCATCCTATCTCTGTTATTTCTGGCACCCGCAGGCAGTTGTACTTTTACAAACTGATACATAACCTCAGAAATCTCTGCTCACTAAACCACACATCGTCATCCAAAACCAATAAATTCTCTGTAGGTCTATGTAACTGTCAGTCAGCGGTGAACAAGGCAGACATCATTTCTGCCTATGCAAACCATCTCTCAATGGACTTCCTTGCCCTCACAGAAACTTGGATCAAACCAGAAAACAGCGCCACACTGACTGCACTCTCCACCAACTACACATTCTCTCACACACCATGGCCTGGCAAAAGAGGAGGCGGTACGGGGCTACTGATATCCAACAAATGGAAATATACCCATTTTAGCTCAGGAGCATCTTACAACTCCTTTGAACTCCACGCCGCCCTGACGACAGCACCTGTTAAAATGTATGTGGATGTTGTATATCGTCCTCCAGGTCAATTGGGCAACTTCCTCGAAAATCTAGACTCCCTGCTCTCCTCCATCCCAGAACATGACTGTCCTCTGCTTGTCCTTGGTGATATGAACATTCACTTTAAAACTCAAGACGCCGCAGGTTTCTTCTCGCTAACTCACTCGTTCGATCTCCAGTGGGTAAGCAGCTCCCCAACACACAGGGCCGGTACTTGATCTTGTTTTAAGCAGACACTGCATGACCAACTCATTAAAGGTTACTCCTCTACCCCTCTCAGACCACTACTTTATTCAGCTTGATGCTTGTCTCCATCAACTACCCACTGCACACCCTCCCACTTTTTCCTTTCGACGCAATCTCTGCAACTTGTCTCCTGCCCACTTCTCTGCACTTGTAACCTCTGCTCTTCCACCCCGTAGTGCTTTCTCATCTCTGGAGGTGATGCCACAGAGTCCCCCTGCTCAACACTGAGTTCCTGCTCGGACTGCTTGTGCCCACTGACCACCAAACCTGCAAGACCCATGCAGTCACACTAATGGCTGACTGACTCCCTTAGATCGATGCGCACAAACCTCAGAGCTGCGGAGAGAAGATGGCACAAATCAAAGGACCCATCTGATCTGTCACACTTCCAAAAGCTGCTCTCATCCATCTCCTGAAGTGTCACCATTGCAAAGAAGTTCTACCAAGACAAGATCCACAACACTACCAACACCCGGAAGCTATTTTCTACCTTCAAGTTAAACACCACCTCCTCCTCCCGCAACCAACCTCACGGCAGATTCCTTTGCCAACTTCTTCAGCGACAAAGTGGCAGCGATAATCAGTCAGTTCTCAGACCCATCTACACAGACCACAGTTAACCCTTCCTCACTGGTCCTTCCTCTTAGCGCAGCTGAATCCACTGCTTACTTTTCTTCACGTACCCCTCTCACCGACCATGAGGTATCAAAGCTTCCTACTTACCAAGCTGGCAGACATCGGCATTGAGGTAGTGCACACTCCTGTTTGAATCCTACCTCACCGGACGATCCTTCAAGGTGGCAGGGCAAGGCCAAACATCGACACGACACCACCTTACCACAGGGGTGCCCCAAGGCTCAGTGTTGGGCCCCTTCCTCTTTGCCATGTACACTACTTCATTGGGCCCAATCATCCTTTCACATGGCTTCTCCAATCACTGCTATGCAGTTGATACCCAGCTCTATCTATTTCACCCAGACGACCTCTCAATACTGACGCAAATCTCAGTCTGTCTTTCTCACATATCTGCATGGATGAAAGATCGACATCTCCAACTGAACCTCTCCAAAACTGAACTGCTTGTCATCCCAGCCAAGGAAACTATTCACTATTCAGATTACACTCCCTATCTGTGGCACCAATTAAGGTTGTAAGAAACCTGGGCGTCATGATTGATGATCAGCTCACCTTTGTGGATCAGGTTGCCTCTGTCGCATGATTTTGTCACTTCTCTCTATTCAACATCAGGAAGATTAGACCATATCTAACTCAACTTGCGACACAGCTCCTAGTTCAAACCTTAGTATTCATCTCCCGCCTTGACTACTGCAATGCCCTCCGAACAGTCTATTCTTTGAGTGACAGGAAGCCAGTGCAGAGACTTGAGCACTGGACTAATGTGGTCATATTTCCTGGTTTGGTCAGGAGCATTCTAGATGTTCTGAAGCTCTCTTAAGGCCCGTTTAGAAAGCCCAGTGAGCAGGCCGTTACAGTAGTCTAACCTGCTAGAGATAAAAGCATGGATAAGTCTTTCTAGGTCTGGTTTAGAGACTATTCCTCTGATTGTGGCAATGTTTTTAAGATGGTAAAAGGCTGCTGTTGTTACTGATTTAATGTGACTGTTGAAGTTCAAGTCAGAATCGAGTATTACCCAAAGATTTTTGACCTGATATTTAGGTTCCAGAGAGAGCGTAAGAAGGTAACTGATGACCCTTTCTCTTTGTTTCTGTAGGCCACAGACAAAGATTTCAGTTTTGTTTGAGTTTAACTGGAGGAAGTTGTTCTGCATCCACAGACTAATCTGTTCAATACAGTGACACAATAAGTCAACAGGCCCATGTTCTCCTGCTGTCAGCGACACGTAGATCTGAGTGTCATCAGCATAGTTGTGGTAGGACACATCATGGCTGCGTATTAGCTGGCCCAATGGAAGCATGTACAGATTGAATAAAAGGGGACCCAGGATCGACCCCTGGGGAACTCCACAGGTCACACCCATTCGGTCGGAGACGCAAAGTAACAAAGTAACACCTGTCCTCAAGGTAGGACTTTAACCAGTTGAGAGCCATACCTTTGATTCCCACCCAGTATTTTAACCTCTGTAATAAAATCACAAGGGGGCGGTCAGGTCCAGCAGAACTAGGACAGAGACTTTGCCTAAATCTGAGTTTAGGTAGATTTCATTCGGCACCTTGATCAGAGCTGTCTCAGTGCTGTGGTGGGGCCTAAAGCCTGATTGGAACCCCATCCTTATCCCTCTTTGCCTTTTCTTTTCTTATTTGCTTTTTCGGTTTACCTTGGTATGTGAAGAGACTTCATCCTGGTGATCAAGTGGAGAACTAGATTTTTGAGGCCATGGTATTCCTCTAGTGTCTCATGCTCCTTTTTCCTGATGTTGCAATCAGTTGATATTGCTACATCCACCCCAACGGCTGTCCTTTGCTGTTTAATCAGCCACACCAATCCAGGGCAAATTCTGCACAGATGTTTCTGTTCCCTAACTAGGCCTGCGACTTGGTTATGCCATTCCATGAATGCTTCCCCTGCCAGAATCTTGCACCTTGATGTTATGTGCTGGACTGTCTCAGTCTACACCTTGCACAGTCTACACCTTGAGTCTTATCTGGTTTGGTAGAAATGATTACTGGTAAGGCGTAGCTCTTTATCGCATGGATCATGTTCTTCCCATTGAGCTGGCTTCTCAGGATTTGCCTTACTCCTTTTAGGTATTTGACTGTGGCTCATTTCCTTGTGGCCTCATTTACTTGAGGCATTCCCACATACTTGGAACCGTCCTCCATGTCTGCGATTGTTCCATCTGGGAGTGAGACCCCTTCAGTGTTTGTGACGTTCCCTCTCCTTGTAACCATCCGACCACACTTCTCTAGTCCGAATGACATCTCAATTTCAGTGCTTTAGAGCCTGATGGTGTGGATCAGTGAGTCGATGTCTTACTCACTCATGGCATACAGCTTGATGTCATACATGTAGAGGAGTGTGACTGATGGTGGCCCCATTCCTGAGGCGGTATCCATAGTCAATCTTATTGATATGCAAAATAGCAGCGGGGACGGGGCGTCTCCTTGGTATATGCCAAATTTGATGGACACTTGTGAACGTGGTTTGCAGTTGGCTATAAGGGTGCTTTTCCACCCCAGTTACAGGCTGAGCTTCTTCTACCGGAGTCAGTGTCATTCTTTTTATTTATTTATTTTTTGTTTTATATCTTACCTAATACCACATCTCCAGACTGCTCTTTGAAGATGGAACCAGTTTGGTGGAAAAGGGCCCAAAAACGAGGATAAAAAACTAAAGATTTTTTTTCCAAACATAAACAGTTATTGAAGACCAACAAATATACTTTTTATTAAACGTGTAATATTTTGAAGGATTTTGAAGCAAAGGCAATTAAGCAGTTAATATTAAGTAAGCTGGTAGGTTGCATTAACACTTCAGCAGAGGCTTAGGCTGTGTTGATGTCATTTATGAACAAAAAGGAAAAATAGTAAACTTTTCTAACGGGTCACTTTTATGTATTAGTCTGCATTAAAAAATTCAGTGTTGCATTTTAACTAAGCCATATTTAACAAAATTAAGATTTTTCATTGTCTAAAATATATTTGCATAACAATTCTAAAAATATGTCGAATAGCGTTGATTAACTTGTTGAATCAATAAAACCTTTTCAATAATGTTTTAATATCTATATCTTTATTTCATCTTGTATAAGCTCATCCTAATGCTGTAGACCAACTAAACTAATCGGCATTTGAAAATATCTATTAAAATTGTATTTCATTTTAACATCATTCAGTTTTCTTTCTGAGTTGTGTTTTTAAATAGTCCTTAAAATGTGTGGACTTGAACAATGTGGTAACGCAGTATTTGTTTTTTTCTCTGATGCACTCTGGAAATGTTTGATATTCCCTTTGTCAAATGTCTCATGTGTCATCTTCTAGTCCTTTCATCCGTGTCAGAACTCATGACCGTTTTTACGTTTCCTAGACAATGATGTCTTTATTAATTGAAAAAATTAAATTAAAACCAATATCACTAAAGTACATCTAAAAATAAACGTCTAAATGGAAACATAACACTTTTTAATATTTTATTCTAACAGTAAATGAGCTCATATGAACAGCGGCAGAGGTATTTGCTGTTAATTAAACATTTATTACATTTATTACCTAACTCAAAATCATGAAAACAAAAGACTGCCATGCCTCTTCTAAACAATTTGTTGCTGCACGCTATGTACTTGAACAAGTTGAACTTATTATTTAAAGTACTGAAATTATGTAAGGTTTACATTTTTTAAGGTTTAAATGCAATGTTCTGCTGTAAAATAAAGCAGTCATTGCCAGGAATGGAATGGAATTTATTTCAGACAATGAACAAAGTTAACAAATAATAATAAATAAATCAATTTCAGAAATTAACAAATAATAATAACAAATAAATCTATGTCAGAAATACTTCAAACAAACAACCAAGTACCACACAAAAAAGTAATTGGTACACATTAAATTAAATTAATCACTTTACTTTGGTTTCATAAATAGAAACTGAGGCAAAGAAAAATTTCCACTAAATAAACTTCTCAGTATATTTACCGTGATATCTGACATTGATTAATAATTAACGTTAGTTGTCTGTAAAGGGGTATGAAGAAGTAAAACTTATTTTTCACACCCCTTCTCCCTCTAATTGCCCTTAAACTAATTTAAAATACCTTTCTGTTTAACGTCTATGTTTTTTCTCCAAAATTCACGATAAATAAATAAAGTAAACCAGGGCCGGACTGGGAGATTTTTTCAGGCCAGGAGTCAGTCATGTATAAAATGCCACCTACTGTATTAAACCTACTGTAACTTCTGAGGTTGTAATATACAGTAACTTTACTGATGTTGATGCAATAGTACTAAAGATTTTACATAATTAAAAGTGCCTAGGTTAGAGCTTTACATAGTCATATCATGTAAAAAATCAAGTACCTCAGTGGCACATCATCATACTAATGAACCCCAACCTAGAGTAAATCTAAGGTTGGAATACACAAATGTTCATGTTTGGTCTGGGATACATAACAGAAAATCAGAAGCAGACAGAAATTAACAAGACAATCACTTGATAGAATAACGCCAAATTACCAAGAAAGCTATTATTACAGTCGAGAGCAATTTATGTCTATTCTAGTGTGTGGTAGTGTTCATGTGTTGTTGCTCTACTGTAGAAATGGTTTTGTAACTTCTCCTAAATGCTCTACTTCTCCTGAGGTACCAGCAGGACTGGTGTCATCACCATCACCACCTTAGCAAACATATGTAAACAGTTTTTCCATAAACTGTATTTCATACAGTAAGATAATGTAACCTGTCTCACTGATTTGGTGTTGTACTCATATACACTCTAAAAACCAAATCATATACCTAGTAAATGTGACAGTAACATATCAGAATGTATGCTTAAATAAATTGCTCAATATCATTATGATGAGTATTTGATTTGACTACATCAAAATTTATTAGTAGAACTCCAATAGGAATCTTTCTGTGAAATATACATATGTAAATTAAGTTTATTTATTCAAAATAAATTTGTATTTGACTTACAGATTACAAGGTTTAAATATATACAATAATCACTGTATGTTTCAATAATTTTTCTGAGAATACTCTACTAACAGAAATTAGTCTTAATAAGCATAAATATCATAGAATTTCACAAAATTTTATTTGAGACGTAACTTAACTTAAAAAATCAAGTAAACTGAGGTGAACGGACGTGACGTCATTCTAACGGTTGGGACAGATCAGACGATGAAAGCCGACTTGGTGGTCACTGCAGATTAATTTTCAACTTGCTTGACGGTAAGTAATTAAAAAAAAAAAATTGTCTTCATAAGAGTCATTAGTTACAGAAGCCAGACATGAGCTGACAAACATTACTATATCGAAGAGGTTATTCGCTGTTACAGCTATCTTAGATAGTTACTTTGCCATGTTAGCCACTTTACACTATTTGAAGTTATGGCTTCTGTTACACATGGTTCTCAAACATTTAATGTGTAGCGACACCCTGTTCTTTTTTTTTTAATTAGTCTTTTATTTGGAAAGGCAAGTTACAAATAATTTGTACAATCCAGCCTCCACCACATTGGCAGTGTGAGAAAAAATTACATAAGCCAATCCAGGGTTTTTATATAGTAAGCAAAAATATATAACAGAAGAGTCAGTTGGGGCTAGGGGTGAGTCTGGTCTTATTTTCCTTATGTTAGGGGAAAAAACAAAATCGAGAGCATGAATTTGCCATAAGACTGAACCAGGGTACCATATACAGCACAACCGTAATTGCATGTGATAGTCATATTTAGTCCACAGGAATTACTGATTTTATATGTTTTTTCCATTTAGACCAGATCCTGAAAAATGATTCCCTTCGACCTTGAACTGAAAAAGATAACTTCTCCAGAATGTAAATGTCCTGTACAATATTGACCCAGTCATCAACTGTAGGTGCTTCAGATTTTAACCATTTTCTCGTAATTGTCTTTTTGCTTGCTGCCAGGAGCACTGACACCATTTTTTTGTTATCCAGAGTCAAGTTAATAAATTAAATGTTTCTTAAGTATAGGGATTCACATTTACATGGGATTTCTTTCAGTAAAGATGTTATTTAGGCAATGCCTCAAATTATAAATCACAGCACGAGCAAATCTCCACAATGTTAAAGAGCATATAACAGGTTAGACCTCCGTTTAAATCAATGCTTAGCAAAATACAAAAAAAAAGAAGCGTTTTTGGCGCCATGCTCAAAACTGTCACATTTCGGTTAAATATTTCCTCTAATGTCTTGAAAAGTAAAAAGAGGGAAGCTAATCCCTGGTCCTGAAACTCTGATTGTTGGTGATGCTGAGGTGAAGGATGTAAGACATGTATGTGGGAAACATACAAAAATACTGTACTTTCCAAAGGACATGGTATCAGATGTGAGAGACAATATTGTGCAAATTCTGGCTGAACATCCAACTGTTAAGACCCTTGTTCTACACCTGGGATCTAACGACAATGTGAAACAGCAGTCTGAGGTGCTGAAACAGGACTTCAAGAAGCTATTAGATACAATTAATAATTTGTATACTGACGTGTTCATCGGTGGCCCTCTACCACCAATGAGAGGAGATGAGAGCTTCAGCAGGCTGTTCAGCCTGAACAAATGGCTGTCAGGTGTGTTTGCCACTTACACCTTTAGTTATATTGACAATTTCAGTTTTTTTGGGACCGTATACATTATTTTAAGGCAGATGGCCTCTGCCTCAATAGATCTGGAGTCAGGCTGTATGCAGCTTATCTATTCTATGTTTTGAGCTCTCATTCTGATCCAGCAGCCAAGGACAGAATGAAGTGAAAACATGAAGTTAAGGATAAGGATGTGACGCAGCCCAGAGATTACCCGGAGACGGCGGCACCCCAGCCCCCACCTTCGCCTCCAGATGACGTCCTCCTGGAGCTCTCTGAAATACCGCCTACACTAAAAGGCAGGAAGGGGGACCCGCCCTCATCAAGATCATCCTCACCATCTCTTCCTCTTCTGGATTTTACAGAACACATGAAGGAGCTGGTTACTGTTGCCACCAGGATGACCCCAGTCCTCTCCTATCCCGTCGTCCTGCCCCTCCTCCCCGACCACAAGCCCCACCCCGTCGCCTTGCCCCTCCCTTCCCACCACAAACCCCATCCCGTCGTCCTGCAACTCCTCCCCAACCACAAACTCCTTATGTCAACTACATCTCCCGTGTACAGAGAGTCTTGCGAGCAAGTCATTTGAAATAACTGCTAGATGAATGATAAGCATTTGGTCCAGGCAGCAGTATTGCATGTACTCATGGCTCATTCCACGACACGCCGGGGCCCAATGTGGAAGTACCTTGTAAAGAACTCACTGCTGTCCTTGAGATGTTTGGTCTAACTCACTCTAGATTTGCTTATTTCAAAGGGTGTTGCTATTTTAAATTTGGGTGTTGTGGATGTCGCTTTGTCTGATCATTTTTTCTTTTACCTTTCTTTTACAACCAAGCCAACAGCTGGCCCTACAGTTACTCAGGGAAGACTTTTTGATGAAAACACAGGGATTCAGTTTTTAAAAATGATTAGGTTTGAAAATGCTCTATGTTCTAATGTTGATGATATGTTGAACTCTTACACATCAAGTGTCTTGAATGTTATGGATACCATTGCTCCTGTCAATGTTAAAATGGTTAAAAGTATACAAAAGGCACAATGGAGAAAAGTGGTCTCGGTCAGGGCACAGAAATGGGAGTGCCGGAGAGCCGAACGGAAATGTTGTAAGTCAAAGCTCCAGGTTAATTTTGAAATCTACAAATAAAAGTTGTGTGTCTTCAACCAGACTTTGCGTAGAACAAGAGAGAGCCATTTCTCAGAAATCATCAAAAACTGCAGAAGCAACTCTCGTGTCCTGTTTGCTACAGTATTCAAATTAACAAACCTTCCAGTCTCGATCCCCTTGGAACGGATTTCTACATCCAAATGTCAGGAGTTTGCAGTATTCTTTAATGACTAATAAAGAATAAATTGTATTTAATAATAGAGGAGAATAAGAACAATCCTAGGTTTCTTTTTAATACAGTTGCTAAACTTACGAGAAATTAAAACTCTGTTACATCACCCGTTGCTCCAACTCTTAGCTGTAAGGACTTTATGGAATTCTTTATTGATAAAATTGAATCTATTAAAACTAAAATTGATAGCCTCCTACCAAACATAACTACTACCTCAGTAAGCAATGAGGTACTGAATGTGGCGCTGGAGCCTGATCTCTGTTTGAAGTGTTTAGTTCCAGTTGAGCCTCTCTGAGCTTTCAAAAATATTTTCTTCATCTAAGCCTTCAACTTGTATGTTGGATCCAATCCCGACAAAATTGTTTAAAGAAGTATTTCCTATTATTATTACCCCCATTTTGGAAATGATTAATTTGTTATTAGTGAATGGTTATGTACCAGAGGCTCTTAAGGTAGCTGTAATAAAACCCCTACTTAAGAAACCTTCTCTTGATCAAGAAGACTTAATAAATTACAGACCCATATCTAATCTTCCTTTTTTATCTAAAATCCTTGAAAAAATTGTTGATAATCACCTGAGAGAGCATTTGAGGAATAATGATGTATTTGAAGAATTTCAGTCAGGTTTCAGAGCTCATCATAGCACTGAGACAGCTCTCCTTTAAGTTACAAATGATATTCTCATGGCCTCAGACAATGGGCTCGTGTCTATTCTAGTTCTGTTAGATCTCAGTGCTGCTTTTGACACAGTCAATCACAATGTCCTCATTGAAAGGCTCGAACACACTGTGGGGATCAAGGGAACAGCACTAGGCTGGTTTAAATCGTATTTGTCTGATAGATCCCAGTTTGTTCATCTAAATGACAAGTCTTCTCGGCATTGTAAGATTACTTGTGGAGTACCAGAGGGTTCTATACTTGGCCCAATTCTATTTACTATATACATGCTCCCTATTGGTAAAATCATCAGACAGCAGGGTGTTAATTTCCACTGTTATGCTGATGATACACAACTGTATTTATCTATTAATCCTGATGAATCCAGTCAGTTTGGTAGATTACAGGCATGTCTAGATGACATAAAAATGTGGATGACTTTAAACTTTCTGCTCTTGAACTCTGAAAAGACAGAAGTTGTTATGTTTGGAACAGAACCTCTAAAAAAGAAATTGCTTAGTCAGCTACTTGACCTGGATAGAATCAGGTTGGCATCTGGTGACAATGTAAAGAACCTTGGTGTTATTTTTGATCAGGAAATGTCTTTCAAGTCTCATATAAAACAGGTCTGTAAGATGTCCTTCTTTCATCTTAGGAATATAGCAAAAATTAGAAATATTCTCTCTAGGGCAGATGCTGAAAAGGTAGTCCATGCATTTGTTACTTCAAGGCTGGACTATTGTAACTCTTTATTAGCAGGAAGTTCACAAAATGCAATTAAAAGTGTACAGTTGGTCCAAAATGCTGCAGCAAGAGTTCTGATGAAACTTAAAAAGAGAGATCATATCTCTCCAATTTTAGCCTCCCTTCATTGGCTCCCTGTCAAACTTAGAATAGATTTTAAGATTCTTCTTTTGACATATAAAGCCCTCACTAATAACGTTCCATTGTATATCAGAGATCTGATTACTCCTTATGTCCCTAACAGAGTACTTCGCTCTCAGACTGCAGGGATTACTGGTGGTTCCCAGAATCACTAAAAGCACAATGGGAGGCAGATCTTTCAGTTATCAGGTTCTTCTCCTGTGGAACCAGCTTCCAGTCTAGTTTCAAATCTAGGCTTAAAACCTTCCTGTTTGATAAAGTTTATAGTTAGGAAGAGGTAGAGAAGACAGCCTAATGGGGAAGAACTCAGTCTTGACAGACGGTTGTCCTTTGCTCTACCTTCTTCATGTCTCACTCTATAGGGTTAAGTTATTTAGGTTTTTCTATAGTTATGCTGCTATAGGCTTAGACTGCAGGAGGACCATCTGACCACTTCTCTCTCTGCTCTCTTCCTTTGTCTAATCTATTTAGTTACCGTTATTTCAACCTTGTTAACCTTTTGTTTTCTCTTAGTGTTCTTCTCTCCATAGTAACCACACCTGGGCTGGCGTTCTGTTAGCTGAGACAGCTTCTTGGATGAGAACATGGGCTGAGATGCTTCCAGTGACGCTGTACAACTGCTGCTATAAACTTTATTATTTCAGTATCCTGTACTTCGAATTTAGCTTTCTGTCTTTTCAAACCCCCAGTAGGTTGTGGCAGATGGCTGCTTGTACTGAGCCTGGTTCTGCTGGAGGTTTCTTCCTGTTAAAGGGTAGTTTTTCCTCTCCACTGTTGCTACATGCATGCTCAGTATGAGGGATTGCTGTAAAGTCAACGACAATACAAGCCATTGTTTCTGCCTGCTGATTCCAATTTAGGGCTGGGGTAACATGCAGAAACTTCTTTTACTGCTTTAAAACACTAATTTAGCGCCGTAGCGGATTTAACTCTTCCAGATTACTCTTCTTTCTTTTACTTGGTTGTTTCTGTCACAAAACACACAGTAAATGGTGTTTTGTTTCAGAAAAAGGGGGAGGATATCAATAGTGGTTGAAGTTTTTCTCCCACTCAACCCATCCTGCGGAACGAGCCACGATGTCAAATCAAGTCCTTTCTTTATTGTGTTGTGAAAAATTATTATGATAGCTTTTGCTTTGGGTTTGTGGTATTCAATTTACAGGAATAACATTAACAATCTACAAAAGAATCAGACAAACTACACCTCAGCCACCGCTAATAACAATAATCAAACCATGGAACACCACTCTCGTACTATACAGAACACACATTCGAACCCGAATAAAAAGCATCAATGCTTAGAAAAACATGATGGGGTAAAACTAGAATACAAACTCGGCGGCACCACGGCATGGACTTTTGACTCATGCGAAGTCATTAATTGCGGAGGGCAAAAGAAAAACCTTGTATAGAGGATATGACGTGTACTTATGCTCGTTAAATTAAACACCGGTTACACCGCTGATAATTTGTGGTGGCAATGGTTAACAGGTCAGGCTCGGGAGAATGACAGGGCCAAATAGTCTATTTACATTACACCGGCACCCTTATTTCCGATACATTCCGTAGGATTTAATTGTATGATAAAGTTAAATCGCATGGCCAGCCCGCCTCACTGTACATCTGTATTAAATATTTTCCCGGTTATCTCCAATAGAACTGGCTCTGGAACCTTCCAGGCCCCTGAAACAGGTAATTTCATGTGCTTTAATCGAAACAGGCGGCAATCAATCCAGACTGAACCAAGATGTAGGATCAATTAACAGCGAATTCTACCACACACTTATTCAGGACGGGTCTGATAATTCGGTGGATCCCTGGGCCAGGGCCGGCTTATATTATTATTGCAGGGTAACACCCTATTAACCAGATTACCAATCCAAACTAAAGGATTGTGCGACATGGTAAGACTAATAACACCTATTATGCTACTAGGACAAGTAAATAAACCTACAACTGTGACCCAAACTTCCACTCGACGTAAAAATGACATAGGTGAAGAATTTGATCTGACTGAAAACACCTACATAGATGCTATAGGCATTCCACTGCGCGTCCCAGGCGGGTAATGTTTGCCAGATGGAAGACTTTGGTAATGTCTCTTTTAATATCTTTAGCAGTTTTCATAGCTATATTGGTAACGGGTGGTTGTTGTTGCATACCATGTATCGGCTTGTTGTCTGTCCGACTGATCTCCTCCATGATTAAAAAACAGGACCCAAGAGTCATGATGCCCTTGTTGGCCGCAGAAGAAGATGAGTCGGCCAGTAACGCGCTTTGTAGAGACTAAATTGGTGAACTCTTCATGGAGTTCAAAAGGGGGAATTGTGGAATGATAATTATTTATATTCATGTTTCTTTCAGGTATTCATGTTTCTTTTAATACTAGAATTGTGTGCATATAACAAGAAGGTATACATTGTCTGACAAGGCCTGTTTATTCTCTCTCTGGAAGCTGGATCAAGGTGGCCTGAGAAGCAGGCTGTCAGTCGATTCCTAGCAGTAAATCTATCAGTTAAAGAAGGTGAAACAGAGGGCAAAGCTGTACTCCCCTTTTCCTTCTTATCGCAGATTGAATGGGGTTAGCAGGGGTCAGCGAGGCGCGGGAATAACGGTTTCTGAAACAGTTTGTGTAAATCACATGTGAATATTTTATGACTCTGTACACTCCCTAATTTTTAATAAAACAGCCTAATGCGGGGGTTAGAGCTCAGACCCGAGGGATCCATTGCACTGACGGTCTCGGCTCCCCCTCCTGCAGGAGGACTCAGTTGAACCACAAGATGTCTTTTGCTGAGTGGACTGAGTTTGTATTTTTATTTGAACATTGTGAGAACCTGAATATGCTGTCCTGAGATCAACCAACCTGGGGAAGTCAAGGTGGACTTCAACAATACTCATCATTCGACGCATCAGTTCAATTAGATTGGTTTAGTCTGACAGCAACTGGGCAATCAGTTCCTCACCTAAGAGCCGTTTGAAGTCTTGGTACTGGAGGATTTCTTCATAGGTCTTGCCAAAGCTTGGCTGTCTTCCTTATACTGTAACCAGGAGTTGGTGATGGCCAGATTGAAGAAGTGTAGGTTTGTGCGTAGAGTCCACCACTTCCTTGTGCGGTTAGACGTTCTATAAACGCTAAGCATTCTATTGCACATATCAACCCCCCCTTGTGGGTGTTGTACTATGCTACCACTGCAGGTCTGGACACTTGAACAGGACTTCTGTTTTTCTGTGGCTATCTGGTTTGTGCAACATGTCCTCAAAAACAATATTTTCAGTGCATTGGTCAAAATATTTCGATTGTGGCCAGTCTACACGGTTTGGGGCAGTAGAGACTACAACATGTGCAGAGTCCTGCACAGGCAGAATCTTAAACAATAAATAAATTCAATAAATAATTCTGTCCACTAAAAGTGATAGTGAAAAAATAGTCGTATTTATCTACTCAATCTAACTGTCAAATCTTATTTCATTAGCCTACGTGCTAGTTTTAGTCCAAAGTGGGCGACGGCCCCTTACATCCTCAACTTCACTATCCTTTTCCTCAGTTGATGCCTCATCCCCTGAACTCCATCAATCCATCTTCTGTACACCCGTGTCCCTATTGGGGTGGGGTTGTCTGCTGGCTCCTATCTCCGGCTTACAACGGGCGAGAGGCACGGGTACACCCTGGACAGATCACCAGTCAATCGCAGGGCAACACAGAGACAAACAGGACAAACAACCACTCATACACACAGTCACACTCACACCTAAGGACAATTTAGAATACCCAATCAGCCTAACAGTCATGTTTTTGGACTGTGGGAGGAAGTACCCACGCATGCACAGGGAAAACATGCAAACTCCTTGCAGAAAGACCCAAGACCCAAGGTGGACCCATAGCCTTCTTACTGCATAGAAACAATGCTACCCACTGCGAGACTGTGCAGCCCCATACCCTGAACTCCCAACCTCAAAATCACCGTCATTCTCTCCCTCTTGGTCCTCGTCTGATAAATCTAAGTCTGAGTCTCCATCAATAATCCTGTGTAGGATTTTCTCTGCCTCATTCACGGAGCTGACTCCTATCAAAAACGCTTTAAAAAAAAGGAAATCCTGATGTTCTGTATGGAGGACACACAAAAAGAAGTTATGTTTTATGTCAGCTATTGTAACATCAACTTAAAAATACTCTGGCGTCTCCAGAGTATTTTTTCTGTCTCACCTATGGTGGGGCTGACCCATTTTCTGGAAAGGCTCAAATAAATGCTAGAATTTCAATATGAATTTATGTTTAATAAATCAACACCTTCCCACCACAGCTAGAAAAAGGGCACACATGCACGCGCACTGACACACACACACACACACACACACACACACACACACACACACACACACACACACACACACACACACACACACACACACACACACACACACACACACACACACACACACACACACACACACACACACA
>JAVLVB010001135.1:25464-41530 GCA_032876305.1 Orestias chungarensis
TTCAATGAAGGCGGTTCTAGTGTAATGCAGATGACAAAAAAAGTGCTGAAATTGACCATTAGGTGAGTTTCAAACCTGGTTTTAACTAGTTTAGAATAACCCAGTCATGGTTTGAAGTGTCTATGTTTTGTAGGTTTTTATCTAGAGTAGATCAAAAGTGCTGAAGGGGGCGAAAAATAAAGTGCAATCATCCTTTAGCCATTTCCCAAATCAAAAGCCAACTTCAGCTTCGTCTGGACTTCCAAAGTCTTTGTTCAGAGGATATTGAAAATATATGGTGAAAATTGGCTTAGCCGTATTTCATTGCCATGATAAAACATTATATTTGCAAAATGTAAAACTATTCCACCCTCAAGTTGATTAACAATATTAAGAAATTAATTACTTACATAAATAAACTTGAAAATGTCATAACAGACTGGGTTGTACATGGATGGGAAAAGATAAACAGGTTGGTACTACCAGTAAAGCACAAGCAGCAGTTTGTCTGACAGGTCACATAAGATACGGCTGGAAATAAATTGATCAGGAAGTAGTTGACGTGTAGTATTCATTCCTTGCCCTTGTGAATAATGACTTCATGGCAGTCCAATTGTTTTGAAGCAACGCCATACTTAAGTGAAATTTCTGAGTGACCTAACCTGACTGTTTTTTTTTTTTCTTTCAGCATTTTTTGCCTCTGTCCTGGTATGGTGGCGTCTCCCATCCTAACTCTGGTGTTGGCATTGTTCCTTCTGTTGCCACAATGTATATCTCTTAACTAATTGTGTCTCTTCATAGACAACAAAGAAAATTTACATGTCTCTTAGCTATGCATGCATTTGTTATGATGATTTTTTGGGGAGATTTTAGTGGAAAGATACACTGTGAAGACATCTATATTTTAAGAAATCAGCATATAACTTGTAATTTTTATTCAACCAAATATGTTGATTAGACTTTGTTTTTATTTAATATGTTTTGCAGATTATTGTATAGCACTGCAAGGCCTATCTTTTCACCATTCTTGATTCATTTAGTCAAAGCTCTTACATTTTCAAATCAACCACATAATTATACATTATTATATATATATAAATATATATGTGTGTATATATTGCCGTTCCAGTGTCTATATGAACATATGATAATTTATTTAACAGGATCAAATAAAGAAAACATTGCTTCATATGTATGGTAAATGGGCTTAACTTGTATATCGCTTTTCTAATCAAAACTGACCACTCAAAGCGCTTTACACTATAGACACATTCACCACTGATTCATGCATCGGTAGGCAACTTAGGGTTAAGTGCCTTGCCCATAGGCACATAGCTGGAATTGAACCTGCAACCTATCTTACACAATGGTGTGAATAACTATTTGATTCTTTACAGATTTTTCCCCCCCAAAATTTTCTAAGTATCCTAAAAGTTTTATCTAAGAAAATCCTAAGCAAAGTAAATTATAAAAAAAAAAAAAACATCTGTCAAATTTTCTCTCTTAATAAACCAAGCCTATCAATTTAAACCAAAGCATTACAAAGTAAATGTGTCCTAAATGTTAAGTGCACTTAATCTTAAGGTTACAAATTGCTGACCAAACATTTTCCTTCAGGCTTTTCTGCTAAAGAACAGAGCTCCTGGTTCCATCAATTACCATAAGCTTTACTGGCCCAAAAGCAGCAAATCTTCAGAGTTTGACTTTCAGAGTAATCATATTTTCCTGAAATGCTCTTTATGTTAAAATGATATGATTTGATGATTATTGACAAAAAGTTCCAAGTTTGAGTATTGGTCCACTAAATACTTCCCTAAAGTCTTTTCACTCAGGCCCCAATAGTATTTTGGTTGGAGAACTCTCTTATGGATGCTTTTTTAAGTCTACCGCTTATTAAGTAAGTAAGAATAATAAAAAAATAAAATGTATCCTAACTGATGGTTGCAGTGCCTTAAGGTTTTTCTTTTTTTTCATGTGTGTTTTCTGGGAGTTTTTCGGTTGGCCATTAACCCTCAAAACAATAAAAATGTCATTAAAACACAAGCTGGAAAATCTCAGGAAATCTTTCTTTTTTCTTTTTTACATACTGTACTGCATTGGAATCTATTTTATCCAACTACATATTTCTCAGACAGCTTGGATTTAAATTGTGTCTTGATTGTACTGGTTAAACAGTATCAGATTTATGTGGGGTGAATGGCAAAGCACTCAGTTTTCTCAGAATAATTCAGGGGTTGGCATGTAATTCATGATTCACAACAGGAGACAATAACATTTGCAAGTGTACAACATGATAGCTTAAATCCAACCAAGCAAATAAAGTCTTGATAAATGTCACATTCGATTTTGAATATTATCCCCCTAAACCTTATGCCTTTTTTTCAGAAATATGCTTGATAATGACACGCCCAAAATAAATTCCTGGATATTGGAAGTTTAATTTTAATTATGTAATCTAAAAGTAACATTCCTGGGAATACTCTAAACAGCAATAATGTTGTTTGAAAGTAAATAAATATTGTACACATCACAAACTGCAAGAATTAAGTAGAGAAAAAAGCTTTGGAAAAACATTAGTTGACCAAGTAGGGAGAAATGTCATTAATAACTTTTTGGGTACATTTGAAATCTTTAGATTATACAACCTGTGTGTGTAACCCTAAATGACATCTCCAAAACCTCTTTGGAGTGGAGTGAAATGTTAGGAAGTTAGGACAAGAACTGTTTCTGATTTGTTAGACTTATTGTTTGTTGCAACATTTAAAGCAGAAGAGGAGGGATCAAACCAGTAACTGTCTAGGGCCTTAATTGGGTCTTCTTCATTCATGTACAAAGTACATGAGTTGAGAACAGGGTATAATTTTGAAACTTGTGCTTACTAGATAATGGTACACCTTGATAAACATTTTGCCAGTCCACTTGCTATGAGCTGGCTGTTTGTTGCAAATAACTTATCCTGAATCAAGTTTCAGTTTTAGTAGTTTAACTGGACCCTTCACAACTTTGCATGCCACACTTTCTTGTCAGTCATGGACTGCAAGTTTTGCAGAAGAATAGGTTGGTAGTAGGTTTTTGATAAAATTCTTAAGACATCTAAGAAATTTCAAATACGCTACTGGCACATAACATGATGATAACTAAAGCTTCAAAATAGAGTGTAAACAACAAAAAAATAAAAAATAGAACAGTAGCAAAATTCATAAAAAAATGCAATTAAACAAAAAAAAACTGTAACCTGATCAAAAGTTAAGACCAGCAATAAAAAAATCACAATGTGCTAATTAATCTGCCTCTCATACCAGTTGTAGTCACAATGTGGCTGATCATACTATCATCAACATCTAAAAGCAAAGACAAAAAAGGTTTTTGGTCTTTAAGTGCGGGGTGGTTGGTAAGATGTTGTTAGCTTTGACACAATACTATTGAAATAATATGGTAAGCTTATTTTTGCAAATGTCTGCACAGACTGGATTGTACATGGATGAGAAAATAAGAGCAGGTTTCTACTACCAGTAAATGACAAGCAGCAATTTGTCTGACAGGTCACACAGGTAAGTACGGCTGAAAACAAATGTACCAGGAAGTAGTTGACATGTAGTTTTAATTCCTTCCCCTTGTGAACAATGACTTCATGGCAATCTTCTTATTTTGAACTAACACTATACTTAAGAGAAATTTCTGGCTACATCACTTTTCTCAGGATGCATCACAAAAACAAAGAACTTAGATGTTTAAACCAAAAACGCACCAGAAACTCTGTTTCCTTTTTTTTAAACCTAAACTTTTTGTATGGTTACAATCTTCATTTTTTGCCCAAGCCTGTTAAATAATTTGGGGATCAAGCAAAAGTTTAGGGAACTATAAATATGTTCACTGGGAACTATAATATGTATCCTTTAAATACCCATTGTAAGTATTGGCTTGAACCTTCACTGTACAAAAAGTGTTCTTCTCAGAGTCTTTGATTGAGAAACTTTATGCTGTGAATTTTTTTTAAATTTGTTGGACTTTTCATTGAATTTGGTATTTTGGTAATTACAGTACAAGTTTGTACTCTTTTATTTTGTTCTTTATAATACCAGAATTTGAAATTTTTTTTTTTTTATCTGAACTGATTACAAACTTTTATACAATTAAGCCACATGTTATATTTTAATAGTTACTCAGTATTTGATTAGTGTGAGAATCTGCTAACGTAAGTAATCTTTTTGAATGGCCATGTGTAGTTTAGTACTTAAAGAGAAATATATAGAAGTACTTGGAATTTTACTTGGGAAAAGCGCTTAACAATTCTTTCCACCTTTAAAAATGCTGAAAAAAAATCTCTCTTGTCAGGAAATGGAGGTGTTCTGCTGGTGTGTTATTGTTTCTCCTCTTCATTTCACTAGGGAGACTAAGGAGGCTCCCTGCATGCTGGAGTTGCTGAGCTGGCAGCACCTTGTCCACAGGTGCTGTCAATCTGCTAATCAGAGCTGTGGAGTACAAGAGGAGCCTGGCTGCTGTCTTTCAGTGCCTGGTCGTTATCTTTGCATGGTTCTTTCTAGCCGCTCTGCAGTTCCTCTCTAGTTTTATACTTTCTGTAACCTGTCTTACCTGTTCCTCCTGTGTTCCTAGAAACTTTCTTTCTTGTGTGCAACCAAGGTACTCTTCCTTGTTGGCTGCTCTCGCTTTCGGTGATTCCAGGAGACAATTTACAGCAATCAAGAAACAGTACAGACCTCAAGATGTAAGACCCTAGTTCTCCACCAACCTCTCAGTGACTGTCTGCGTTACTCGTCCGTTCAAGCAACCACCTCTGCGGCCTCCACTACCAGCGAACACCCAAACCTGCAAACGCAACAACTCCACAACCAGAGCCCTCCAAATCTGGTCATCTCTCCCTGGTGGTTCAACACCCAGTCTCAAGCAAGCAACCTCCTCAGTATCATCATTGGACACCTGGATTTCCAACTCACCTGTCCGTCACTTTCCAGAGCTTGGTATCCCGAGTCCAGGCCAGATGCCGCTCCTGAACACATAAATTATTTAATCATTGTAAATAAAATAACTTTTGCAGCTAGACTGAAAAATTCGTCCCAGAAAGACTCTTAGTATTTACAAAATTATAAAAAAATTATAGTTGTGTTAAAGACCATGCAGCTTAATGAGGATCCTTTACAGGTTACAGAAAGAACCCAATATATTAAAAGCTTGTTTTGTGCTAAACACACACACACACAACACCTGCTATTTTATTTGACTATGACAGAGCATGAGCTAAAATTAACCCTAAGGAAACATCCATCAGTGTGACGTTGATGCTTGGAAACAATAAAGCCTGTTTCATAACACTCAGTTTAAAAGCTTTCCGTTTGTGTTTGAAATGTCATTTGCTAGAATTATCGGCTAGTGACAGTGACTATCTGCGTTACATGTCCGTTCAAGCAACCACCTCTGCAGCCTCCACTACCAGCGAACACCCAAACCTGCAAACACAACAACTCCACAACCAGAGCCCTCCAAATCTGGTCATCTCTCCTTGGCGGTTCAACACCCAGTCTCAAGCAAGCAACCTCCTCAGTATCATCATTGGACACCTGGATTTCCAACTCACCTGTCCGTCACTTTCCAGAGCTTGGTATCCCGAGTCCAGGCCAGATGCCGCTCTTGAACACATAAATTATTTAATCATTGTAAATAAAATAACTTTTGCAGCTAGACTGAAAAATTCGTCCCAGAAAGACTCTTAGTATTTACAAAATTATAAAAAAATTAGTGTGACGTTGATGCTTGGAAACAATAAAGCCTGTTTCATAACACTCAGTTTAAAAGCTTTCCGTTTGTGTTTGAAATGTCATTTGCTAGAATTATCGGCTAGTGATAATTACAGGAAAGAGACTAATTACCAATGTAATTCTTTATTACATAATTTAGTTAAAGCAATGCATCTTGACTGAATTGAAATATTATTTAAATTTACCTAGTGATTATTCTGTAAAGCTTTAACCTAAATTTTTATCCCAAGGCCAAATTAAGGTTGGAAGGCTACATTTTTCTTTTGATAAACCTTGCACTTTATTCAGGACTCTCTCTACCTACAGTATATGTTTTTTTTTTTTTTATAACCTACTCTCCAAATGTGCCCTTTTAACATAACGCCTCCCCCCCCCCAAAAAAAAGAGTATTATTTAAGATTTGATTTAAAGAACCAACATATGTAACAATCCAAGACAAAATTAAGACAAGTTGCCCAAGCACTTATTTTATAAGAATATTGTGTTTTTGTTTAACATCCTATATATTACCATATCATAATTTCAGATATATCCAGTATCACTTTGAAAATGGGACATATGTTGTTGTTTTTCTTTCCACCTTGTCCTGTTCAGCATCATGGCTAGTAGAATGGGTTTCTGGCTGCCATAGTTGTCCTTAACAGATTTGGTTTTCCAAGTGAGGCTTTAAAAATATAGAGCCCCCCCTGGGGGAAATGAGGGGGTTGGATGGGTTCGGACTGGTTAAGAAGGAACATACAGAAAATCACCACAAAATGAATACACAAACCAAAACAAACTAACAAAACAAGAGAAAAAAATACATGAAAAAGACAACTAGCTGCTACCAGACTGTTCCTGAAGCTTTCAAGGGAAACTGAGAGAAGACAATAAATAATACCTGTGGAGAACTAATTAGCGAACAGCAGCACAAAGACAGCAGTGTATGCAACTCAAAGAAAAATAAAAAAATTATAATACTAATAAACAGATCGGCACAGTTAAGATATTGGGATCTTAACAGTGTGTGATTGCGCATGAGCATGCAGAAATTTTAATGTAGGTCTTACATGAATTATGCTCAGCCATGGGTACAGAGGGCCACTGCCACCCCTCTCCAGGTGCCCAGAGGCAGCAGAGGGAGCACATGGTCCAGGACACCGGGGCCACCCAAGAGCACAACCTAATCTGTTTGGATTTCTGAGTTTTTTATAGAATCATTTTTTAATTCTTTGAAGTACTGACATTTTTCCTTAAGCCTCACAGTAGCATGCTTTGGTCTGTGAATTGTCTTAAAGAATAGCATAAGTTGTGTTCCTTCATAACAGACATACACGATACGCAATAAATAGCTTTACCACTGACATACCTAATCTTAATGAAGATTGACTGACCTGATACAAAATAAAAAATAAAAATCATTAAACTTTTCTCTCGCAGCATTTATTCCTTCTGTCCTGGTATGGTGGCCTCCCCCATCCTCACTGCATTGCTGGCATTGCTCCTTCCATTGTCATGATTTATGCCTCCCATTTAATTATGTCTCGCAAAGCAATTATAAATCTCTCAACTATGCAAACATTTATTATGATGACATTTTGAGAAAGGGAAGTTGTCTTTCATTTCAAGAGATCAGCATTGAACATTGGAACTTACGTTTTTTCAACAATATTTGGTGATGGGATTTTGTTTTTATTTAACATGTATCTACAGATTATTGTATAACATTGCAAAAGTTGTTCTGAAGAATATATAGGGATATAATGAGGGATAAGGATGTCAATGAGGGATTGCTGTAAAGTCAATGACAACACAAGCCATTGTTTTGGTCTGCTGATTCAAGAGGAGTGAATGCTGCAAGTCAATGACTCGATGCAATCTGCTGGGGTTCCTTGGAAACTTTTTCAAACTGATTTGTTAATGATGTATCTTTGATTTTTATTGATTTTCTTGTAAAGTGCCTTGAGACGACATCTGTTGTAAACTGGCGCTATATAAATAAACTCGTTCTGGATTCTTGAATTGATTTATAGTTATAAATATATCTGTTTAAAACTCTTGAACGTATATGTGAATCCTGTATTTTTCTGTTTAAAAATAAAGCATTTTCTCTTTTGGACATAAATTTAATCACATGATAATAAACATGGGTGCTTGTCAGTTTAACGATAAGGTAAACATTTTTAAATCAGATATTTGTGATCTTTCAATCTTCAATGAATATGTTATTAAATTCATAGAAATCCACATTTACTATTCCAGTCTCTGTATTAAGATCTAGTAATTTATTTAACAGGAATGAATATAGGCTGGACAGTGGAGCAGTGGGTAGCACTGTTGCCATGCAGCAAAAAGGCTCTTGGTTCAATTCCACCTTGGGTTTTTCTGCAAGGAGTTTGCATGTTCTCCCTGTGCTACCCACTGTAGAAAAAGGTATGTATATATTTTTCACCTTCAAACAGTGACATTTGTCCCGTCACCGGTATGTTTCATTTCTCAATCTGTATTGTTTGACAGTGAATAAGCCTAAAACTATCATTACAGTTGGCAAATTAAAAAATTTGCCAGTTTAAATTAGGTATGATTGGATGATTACCTTCCAAAAAGTTCCACCTTTGACTATTTCGACCACTAATTATTTTCCTAAAGTTCACTAGTAGTTTGGTTTTGGAACTTTCCTATGAATGCTATATAAAGCCTCATTCTTATTAAGCAAGAATAATAAAAAGACATATATGTGATCTCAACTGACAATTGCAGTTCTATAAATGTTTTTGAGTTATTTTTTCTTTTTAATATTCATGAAATAATCATTGCTGTTCAGTTGGAACTACTTTAGATGGACAATAACCTTTAAAACTGTAACAATGGCATTTATACACAATCTGAAAAATGTCAGGGAATCTATTTCTTATCTGTTCCTGAATTTCTTTTCTTCCATATACTGTACTACATTTTAATTTCATTTTGCCAACTTCATATTTGTCAAAAAACATGGATTTAAATTGTCTTGATTCTACAGGTTGAAAAGTATCAGGTCCATATGGGGTGAGTGAGAAAACACTTAGCATTCTGAAAAAATACTGACAAGTAATTGATAATTGGTAAATTATTTTATTTTTTAAAATGAGAGTGTACTAATAACCAAGCAAATAAAGTCTGCCTAAAAATAACCAGAAAAAATAAATCCCATTATATTTTAGGAACTAAAAGTTTCTTTGTTAGTTCTTTTTTATGTTATCAAAATAAAAGTGACATTCCAGGGAATACTCTGGAAGTCACAAAATAGCTTTATGTGAAAGTAAATAAATATTGCACACAGCAGAAACTGAAAAAAACAGCTGTACCAAATACTTTAAAAATGTCTAGCATGAAACCTTTGGAAAAACGAGAATCAAGGTAGTAAAAAATCCTCCTCTGTGTGATCTTTGTTAAATGCTACACTCAGACACTATTAACAAGATGGGACAGTTTCTCAGGAGAGCTTTGACAATTTAGTTAATAGGCCAGCGAACAAATACATTCTCAAAAAAAAAACAAAAAAAAAGAAATTACATCATGAGGCAGAGGGAATGAAATGGAATTGTCTGAAAGTGAGGGAATCTTCAGTCGCAATTTTCCACATGGTATCCAGGAGAAAATTAAGGTCAAAGCCAGTCATGAATCACATCAGTGTGTTGAAGAAACAATGTATTATAGGACTCCAGTGGAAATCTTCACACTAACAGAGATTCTGATCCTAAAACAGCAAAGACAAAATGATATTTTTTTGGAAACAAACCTTGTTTTCCCCTTTTCTTTGGCTGTGGTAATTTATCTATTTATTTAAAAATGAAATCAATCCCAACATTACACAAAAATCTTAAAATTTCCAACTACAACACCCACTGGGAACAAAAATATATTTAAATCCAACAGCAGCCAACAGTGAGATCCGGATTTCATGACGCTGGTCATCATGGGAAATGCATTCTTGCTTTTGGCAAAACACTACAACTTTATCAACACTGGGCCGCTAAAATCGACCAAAACTAAAAATTGTTGCTTTAATAATCAAGAATCAGTTTATTTATACAGCACCAATTTACAACATATGTTGTCTCAAAGCTTTTTACAAGAAAATCTATTCAATTTATTTTTTCTTTTGTTTTATTATTATCCAGTGTGTTTTAATCTGTACAACACTTTATTCAACTATTGTTGTTTTAAATATGCTCTATAAATAAAGTTTCAGTTGAGTTTATACAAAGTTCTGAAAGCTGTTGCCAGTGACACTGAATATTTTTGCCCATTGTTAAGTTGAACAAGTGTTTTGTAAGCAAGTTCCAGGAGAATTTAACTTCCACAATACAAAATACATTCAGATTTAGGTATGTAACCAAAAAAATGTTCTCACACATCTCTGTTTCATTTCCAAAAGCTGCTTGATCTAAAATGACAATTCAATCTTCACACAAAGATATTTTTTTCATGCACATCGAAAAGGGATTATTCAACCTATGCCCTCCTGCTGCTGTACATGATCATGTTTTAGATCAAGTCTCAGTTAAGGTTGTTGTCAGTTTAGTTCCATTAACTGTACCTTTTACAACATTCCTTGCCAAATCTTCTCATCCCTCATGGACAGCAAGTTTTGCAACTCCTGGGAGAATAAATTGGTAATAGGCTCTTGACAAAATTCTTAAGACCTGTACCCTATTTCAAATACACTTTTTTGGGCTAGTGGAACATAACCTGATGTTAACCAAAATTGAAAGAAGTGTAAGTCAACAGAAAGAGACATAGAACAGTAGGACCATTACTAAAAGTGCAATTGAACTAAAACAATCTGATTGCCTGATCAAAAGACCAGAATAAAAGAAAACACAATTTCCGAAGAAATCTGGCTTTCATGCTATTTTTTGTCACACTGTGGATGATCCCACACACCCAGCACACTCACTTTTTGTCCCGCTCCCCTCAGGCAGGAGCCTGCGGAGCATCAAGTGCAAAACCACCAGACTGAGAAACAGCTTCATACCTGAAGCTGTGAGACTCTCAAACACATGCAAGGATAATTACAAATGAAAAACACTTTCTCATTAACTGGCACTTTAATATCCCACTTTAATATCCCACCTTAATATCTCACTTTAGTATCCCACTTTTATATGTCACTTTATTAACCATCCATGCTGCTACAGCAAATTTACACTCCAGATTTTCATTGCTGCTATGTCCAAATTCCCATATTGTGTTTTTTGTATATTTAGTGTATTATTTCACAGTCTTATTCTTTTATATTTCTTTATATTTTATTATATAATTCTTATTTTTAGCTATTTTGTAATTGCTCTCAGGGTGTAAACTGGACCGTGGGAGTACAATTTCGTCCCACCTCATGTACCACATGTGTTGGAATGACAATAAAATTCCTTGAATCCTTGAATCCTTGAATCAGAATGTCGTCATCCTCTAATAGTCAAAACCCAAAAAGGTCTTTAAGTGTGGCATGGTAAGTAAGATGTTGCTAGCTTTTCACACAATGGTTTTTACATCATATGGTAAGCTTCTTTTGCAAATGTCTGTACAGACTGGGTTGTGCATGAATGAGAAAAGATAAGCAGGTTGGTACTACCAGCAAAGCACGAGCAGCAGTTTGTCAGACAGGTTCAAAAGGTATGTGTGGCTGAAATTTTTTTTTACCAGGAAGTAGTTGAGGTGTAGTTTTCATTGTTAGTTATGACTTCATGGCAGTCCTATTATTTTGAAGTAACACTATACTTAATGTACATTTCTGGCTACGTCACCTGTGTCAAGATGTATCTCGAAAACAAAGAAGTATGTTTAAACCAAAAATTTACCAGACACTCAGTTTTCTTTTTTTAACTGAAACATCTTGTATGGTTACAATCTTCATTTTTTTTTGTATAAATTGGATATCAAGCAAGAACATAGTAAACCTTAAATATGTTTGCACTGTTCAAAGATGCATACTTTAAATACCAATTCTAAGTATTGGCTTTAAACTTGGATGTACAAAAAGTGTGTGTCAGAAAGTCTTTGATTGAGAATCTGTATGCTGTGAAAAAATGTTAAATGTGTTGGACTTGTACTATATTACCAAATACCACATTCAGTGACAAATGGTTACTCTTTTATCATGTTTTTTTTATAATACCAGAATTTGAACATAAGATTAGTTTTGATCCGAACTGATTACAATATTTTATACAATTAAACCAGATGTTATAATCAAATAGTTACTTGATTAGTGTGAGAATATGCTTATGTAAGGGATTTTTTTGAATGAATGGCAATGTGTAGTTTAGTACTTAAAGAGAAATATATAGAAGTACTTGCATTTTTACTTGGGAAAATTCTTAACAACTCTATCTACCATTTATTTATTGCATTTTTAAAAAGCTATCACATCACAGCAGTTAAATACTAGACTGTAAAAGTTCAAGGCAAAAATCATTTTTTCGGGGAACAAACAGGTATTCAAGATACTTTAAAGATGACATGCTCATTGTTCCCAGAAAGGCTCTTCGGATTTCAATGTATTTGAGTTATGCTAAAGTGCATGTACCTTAATGACGATCCTTGAGAGGTAACAGCAAGAGCTCAATTTAAGAAAAGCTAAATATTTTACAGCTTGTTTTGTGCTTAACAAGAAAAACACATGCTATTTTAGTCGTCTATAACAGACCAGGAGATAAAATCAACCCTAAAGCAAATCCATTGGTGTGACGGCAACGGTTGGAAATAACAAAACCTGTTTTGTAACACAGTCGGTTTAAAAGCCTCACACTTGTCATTTGAATGGATTATGAGCTATGAAGAGTCGGTGCAGGTAAGAGACTAATGATTCATGTAAATATTACATAATTAAAGAAATTATTCATTTAAAATTAGTTAAAGAATATAAAATATTGATTGGATTTCAATTAAGCTAGTGATTTTTTTGGTAAAGCTTTAACCTAAATTTTCACCCCATGCCCAAAATAAGGATGGAAAGCTACACTTTTCTTTTGGTGAACCTTGCGCTTTCTTCAGGACTCTCTCTTCCTACAGTAAGTGTTTTTATTTTTTGTTTTTGTATTGTGTATTCTATTTATTAATTTATTTACTTTTACATAAACTATTCTTAAAAAGAGCACTTTTAAAAATTAGGAATTAAAAAAAACCTTGCTGTCTCATTTACAAAAATGAAAATAATAAAACCCCAAAAAAGATTTGATATTATGACCCAACACTAGTGGCATGCCAAGGTAAAATTAAGACAGGTTGCTTAAACAACAGAAGAAAAATATATATAGGAAAATTGTGATTTTATTTATTTTATTTATAAATTAAACAACAATTCTAGATATTTCCAGTATTGCTTTGAAAATGGGAAATCTTGTGTTTGAATTAGGCTTGTTAACCAAGTATCTGAACTATTTTGGAGGGGTGGTAGAAATTCAAATTTGATTAACATAGAAGAGTTTATTTTCAACAGTATTTTGAACGTACTGTCCTTTCTTCACAGTTGACAACATCCACCAGAAAGATATTGGTTTAAGAATATGCGTCACCACTGCTCCCCGGGATATTAGACGTTTGACTTTATTTGGTCTAAAAGAAAAATTAACATTTTTTATTTTATATTATCTTCATTTTATTCAAGGTTGGACTGCAAAGGCAACAACTTAATCAGAGAGGATTTCAAACCCAAGCCCGGGCGCCCAAATCCAGCCCACAATCACTATTTATGTGAGCCTGCTGAGTCTTCAGATGTCCACATAAATAAAATCTTGAAGATATCAGTTGCATGCTTACATTTTATTTGGCCCATGAACTTAAAAGCAGTTTGTATACATGGCCAAAAAACTGCGTATTAGAGATAAATTTGGGAACCCAACTGCCAAGTCTCCGAGTAGAGGTGTGCATACCCAAATTTGCTGCATGCCTTATATAGAGTTCCTTTTGGTCTCTTCTGCCCTCCACCCTCTTCTTATAAACTTGTGGTGGAAAGCACCTCCATCCACAACTTCATGACTCTCCCACCTGCTTGACCTCGAGCGGTATTAGGCGAATCCGTCTCTGTAGCCCCAACTTGCATGTATTATGAAACGCCTCGACTACTCAGCTCCCTCCAGAGGAAAAAAAAGGTTGTGGGTAGCTTCTTACAAATCCTTAAGAAAATTTTGGCATTATTCATCTTAGGTTAATTGGTTACTCTAAATTGCAGTTATAAGCATGTGATAGTATGATCGCTTGTCCTTTGGGGGTCATTTTTATACCATTCCTTTTTTTCGCGTAATAACTGGAAATGGGAACCCGGTCTATAAACACTGAATGAATGGATGAACCTCAAACGTAAAATTAAACATTATGTCTCATTTAGATTTGATGTCTGTTTACCATTTTCTGAGATTTTCTGTCAACATTCAAACCTAAAAATACTCTTAAAACATAGTACATTTTTATGTTGTATGCATATTTCTTAATTACTGTTTCCAACTTGAATTTTTAATGTTTCAATCCAGGTAGATGTAGAAGTAGTCGGTAAGTTTTAACGATTTTGTTTTACATACAGCATGAATTTATTTTATGTGATTTTTGTATGTGTTAAAGAAAATTAACAAGGCTAAATGTTTGTGATTTATAGATGTTGCAGAAAACATTGGGAACGAAGGTAAACTTACATTTTTAACATTTGGTAAAACCACTTTATTAACACTTGGTAATGCATTGTTACTTAACTTACTTTGTTAACAAGTAGTAACATTATGCTCATAGATCTGACACTTGATGATATCCGGGAGGTATGACTTAATATTCCTACAAAAAAATCATTTGAGATATAATTTTTAGTACAACATTTAATTTTACATTCTTACTTGTCAGCCTTCAAATATTCAGAGAAGCAGCATCCTTCCTGGGGATCAACTATGGACATCCCCAATTTCCTACGTCCTGGATAGTGGCCTGGGTGAATATTATTTTTCTCTCATAAAGTGTGGTAATAATTTATTCAAAGCAGAATTCTGGGTAGTTGCATTTTACTGATCTAATTACTAAAGGATATCTATATTGAGAGAATATTAAGCATGGGAAAATAAGCACGTGAATAAACACAGCTGTTTGGCTAAATATAAACTACTGTGTTTTCTATTCTGTTGTCTTTGCTTTTATACAGTGGATACTAGAGAGTGAAATAGTTGAAAAGTGCTCAGTTGAAAAAAAATGTCATTACCTGTTTTTAAAATAATAATAAAAATATATTTAGAAAAAATAAATAAATCAGAATAAGTTAACATGGATATGTGACATTACTGTTTTAGACATTTAGTTGTTTAGATGTATTTCTTGTTAAGGAGGAACTACTAGAACAACATTTGAAGCAATGGTCAAACAGATTTATTTTCTTTTTGTGTTTTTTTCCATAAATATTCAAACTTCTCTCTGAGCATAATATTCTAAATAAAGGCTATGTTATATATGATTGAAAAAATCTCATTTATTTCTGTGTTCTTTATTCCCTATTCTACTGCTTTGAAATTTGTCTTGAAATGAAGACTTGAATGCTAAAGGAGTCATCATGAGAGCCTTTGAACAATACAGATTGAAGTCATGCATTGATTTCAAACCCTGGGATTCTGAGAAGTATTACATTAAGATCCAAAAGTTAGACGGGTAATTTCTTATTTTTTAATATTTAATTTTTTTTATGGATTAATATATTTAATACAAATAAAAGCCATTACCAATATTAGTAATTAATTAATAAAAGTGGGATTTAGCCACTAATTATTTTCTTTAAATCTTAACATCAGCATACAGATTTGAATACTGACACTGATATCCATAAAACTATTTCTATAAGGTTTTCATAACATTAAGGGAAAAATTCATCTGAAAAAATAGCCCGTGTTTTTTAAATTTTTATATTTAAACTCGTTCAGAGCTGTCCAGGTCCAGTTCTTGAGGGCTACTTTTTGATATGTATTTTCTCCAATACATTTGGTTACCAGGCCTCTGGAAACCTCAAGGACATGATTATACATCTTTATTTTAGTGTGTTAAAAAGGATGCATCTGCAGGATTGTAGTTCTTTCAGTATAGACTAGGACATCCGTAGGGTAGGCCATTTAAATCAATTTGTTTTCTGAAATATTTCATACAACAATAGCCAACACAATTCCTTTTCCATTACAGATGTTGGTCATATATTGGTCGACAATATTCCAATGGCCAGAACCTCTCTATTGGTGCAGGCTGTGACTCCCTTGCCACTGTTGAGCATGAGATTCTCCATGCTCTTGGTTTCTACCATGAACAGTCTCGATATGACAGAGATGATTATG
>JAVLVB010001136.1:15054-28803 GCA_032876305.1 Orestias chungarensis
TGCCACATGTCCTTTAGTCTATGATGCCACATGTCCTTTAGTCTATGATGCCACATGTCCTTTAGTCTATGATGCCACATGTCCTTTAGTCTATGATGCCACATGTCCTTTAGTCTATGGTGCCACATGTCCTTTAGTCTATGATGCCACATGTCCTTTAGTCTATGATGCCACACGTCCTTTAGTCTATGGTGCCACATGTCCTTTAGTCTATGATGCCACATTTCCTTTAGTCTATGGTGCCACATGTCCTTTAGTCTATGATGCCACATGTCCTTTAGTCTATGATGCCACACGTCCTTTAGTCTATGGTGCCACATGTCCTTTAGTCTATGATGCCACATGTCCTTTAGTCTATGGTGCCACATGTCCTTTAGTCTATGATGCCACATGTCCTTTAGTCTATGATGCCACACGTCCTTTAGTCTATGGTGCCACATGTCCTTTAGTCTATGGTGCCACATGTCCTTTAGTCTATGATGCCACATGTCCTTTAGTCTATGATGCCACACGTCCTTTAGTCTATGGTGCCACATGTCCTTTAGTCTATGATGCCACATGTCCTTTAGTCTATGATGCCACATGCTTGGGCTGATTTAGCCGTTCTTATTTGGACTTCACGGAACTGCAGCCACACCTTTCACTACTAGAAACCTCAGGTTTACGGCTCTGGAGGAGGTTTTTAACCTGAATCCGTCTTATTCTGCAGGTTCCTGCTGCTGGACATATCCCCATATGTTGGATGCTGCTGTTCCTCAGTAGCGAAGCTTTTGGTCGAGCCTGGTTTCCTCCTAACATAACATTCACACCAAAGTTCAGTCTGTGTCTCATCAGTGCTTCAGGTGCCTCCTGTCCAACTACAGACAGGTAGCTGTTAGTGCATCTTTTGAAGGAGTGGCTTTTTCTCTCCTACACAGAGGAACGATGGAGATCACAGACGTCTCCGTTTAAACAGCCAGCCGGCTCTAAGGAGACTCCTGCTGAAACCTTCAAAGTAGCAGGAATGTTTCTGGATCCTTCCCAGTTTAGTGAAACGATCCTGTATCAGAGGTCTGCAGTCAGTTCTTCAGATGTCACACTGTTAACTGTGGGAGCCTAGAGTAGGTAGAGTCTGTTTAACTGAGGGAACGTCTCAGTTTTACCACATCGCTGACAATGACGCCTTTATGTGCACAATGTCAGAGGAAAGAACGCTTTCACATGTATCCCTATCCTGGCCCTGTGCCTGTGGAGCAGCAGCAGCTCTACTCAGCTCCTTTTAACCTTAGGGGAGGGCCGGGCCCCCCTTTTATCTGTCTACCTGTTCTGGGACCTCACATTAGAGCCCTTAGTAGAAACTACAGGAATACCTGCTGGTACGTCTGGAAGAGCATACAGATGGAGCAGTACGGAGGCTTGGAGCCCATCTGCTGGTTATACTCTCGCTCCTTCTTCAGACTGGGGGGGCTGCTCTGCCACAAGTGGGTCAAAGGTTTGGTCCAGTTGTCTCCTTCCAGAGTGCCTGCCTCCACCGGGGGACGGTCCTCCATAGCATCTAGAAGACAAATGCGCCAACTCAGTTTCATTTGAAGTCCCAGCATTAGCAGCTGAGCTGTCAGATCAGACCTCTCTCATAACTGCCATGGTTTCTATGGGGGGGGCGAGCCGATTGTTCTGGAGGACGCTCTAGCTCTGTGCTGGGAGCCAACATGTCTGCCACCTGCAGGAGGACCACAAACACATTTAGAGGCAATGGCTCCAGTTTCAGGCAGAAAACAGTGTTTAAAGACATTTAACAGAGTTTAACCCAGGAGAGCAGCGAGAGTGAATCTATTAGCGTAGCTTAAAAAACAGGTAACATGGCTGACATGATTCAGATGTAGGAGGAATAACTTTACTCGCCTGTCTGCTGACAGCTTTGATGTCGTTCTTATTTTCATCACAGCTGACGGTCTGTCCTTCCTCCTGCACCACTTCTTCTCCATAGTCTCCTTTAGCGTAGCTGTGAACATGGAGAACGTCAGCAGGACTCAGGGTTCTGTGGAACGGCCTCTGCTCTGGTTTGCTGCTGGTTTCCACCCAAGGCTCCATGATGCTTTCTGCCTCCTCTGCACCAGAAGTCACTTCCTGTCCCTCTACTGGCTCAGGAGGGCGTGTGTCTGCAGCGTTCCTCTCTTTTCTTGCTGAGCTTTGTCTGTGTGAAGTCTTCTTGGTGCTTTTAGAATTGCTCTTCATGGGCTTCTCCAGCTCAGGTTCTGACTTTGGTTGTACTGTGTTGGAAACAAGATACTTTAATGTAAATCTGTAAAATGCTTTAGTTAGTAATGATCAACCTAATGAAGCAGATGCAGTTAAGAATGAGGTTTTTATTCCGTTTAGAGGTCATAATTAGACTCAAGAACACAATATCCTACCTAACCTGAGTACTGATTCTAGTTTGTGTTGTCAAAGTTTCCCTCTAAATGTTCTCACAGCTGTTTTATTTAACCTTAGTTTATACAGCTGATTCTCACTGAGGCACCATTTCTGATTTTGGGAAGGAAACTTATTTAAATAGACACACAAAGCAAGTTTTAAACCGTCTCCCAGAGCTCTGGCCAATCAACCTGAGCATGCAGAGAATGGACCAACTGCAATCCCACATGGACCTAAACTGACCGGCTGGATACGGACAGCATGAATCAGAGAGGCAGCCAAGAGGAGCCTGGTGGGATCAGCTTCAGTCACTTGAGGAGAGATTTCACTAAAATCCTAATTTTAAGCCTGCATACATAATGAGTGAGGAACTGCTGCTACTGGGATGTGAGATTGGGTTACCAGCTCTTAGTTGGTATGGAAAACATTCATGTTTAGCCAGAGTAAACAATATCATCTCTCAGCTACTGTAAAGATTACTGAGGGGAAAACATTAATTTAAATAGTACAACAGTAAAACACTATATAACACTTTATATTGCTATAAAAAGTATGTTATGTTATAAGAAAATGTGCTTAAAATATGGTTAAAAGGCTCAGAGATGTCCACATTCATCCCAACTGAAGCTTTTGTGTCTTCTTTTATCCGGAAACATGCTACTTACAGTATAAATGGTTTTTTAGAAAAAAGAGGACATAGCTAGGATAAAGGAACAGGTTTAACATGTTACCAGGGGGGACTGGGACGCTGATGGGAGACTTCTTAATGGACGGCTTTGGTCTCTTAGGCTGCACCTCGTCCTCGACCTTCACATCACATTTGTCTCCATCAGAAGTCTGAACAGTTTCAAGAGGACGTTTGTCCCCACTTTGATGATTAGAGCTGAATCATAGAGAAAACAATGTTCATAAAACGTGGTAGGACCTCATGGTAACAGTTTCCTATGACACTAAAGGGTTAAAACGGTCTTGTGCACTAACAATGATAGTGAATCATCCAGATCAGAGCAGAAACGTGAGTAAAGCTGAACTTTCACACATATAACAGAGACTTTAGTTACGTATGACTGCTAGAACAAGTGACCATCTCATTTTTATAGTACAGCCTATTTCAAAGCAGGAACCAGAGAGCAGGATCATGGCTGACTGGTTTTAAAAGTCTCTCCATTGGCTGCTTGGTTTTTATTCTAAGTCTCTAAGAGCTATTTTAAACTCTTAGTCTTAATTCACTCTATTAGATTTAAACACCAGACTAAAGTTTAGTCTAGTCTGTTTTTATTGGAGTTGAAAGTTTGGACATATTAAAAAGTAAACTAGAGATTCAGTCTGGCCTTTATTTCAATAAATACTTTATTGTGATTCGTTAGTGGAAGCTTTTAGCAGCTGCACTTTACACACAGTAAAAACTGTTGTCACCCTTCTCAAATGAAACTGAAGGTGTTCCACGAGTGTTTGAATGTTTTCTGACATGGCCTGAGCCACTAAGCTGAACTAACAGAGCAGTAGAAATGTACCTGATACAGTCAGAAATATCCTGGTATAAACCATCAATGACTTTTTACTCAGGTAAGTGAAACATTTTCACGTTTTAGAGACGCAGTGAATGGAGACCTGGGAGACGCCGGCTCCTCACAGGGAGCTTCTCTGGAAATCTGCTCAGAGCGCTTCATCTTGTCTTTTTCCAGGAGCTCAGCAGCCTCTGGTGTTGGTTTCAGGTGATCGATGGGAGAATTGTCCTTCCCTGCTTTCCACAGCTTGTAACGCTCAGGCTGAAACTTGCGAACAAACACATCCATAGATATCTTCACCACATCCTGGCGGCAAGAACACTATAAAAAACAACACAGGAAACATTCAGCAGTGCGTTCCTGTGGGTTCAGCAGCTAAAACAAGCGGAGCTATTTGACTGAATCTGTCTAGTGAGACAGTAAAGAGAACCAGGATGATATGGAGGATGAGGGATTGAGTAAGAGGTTAGACTGTATATGGAGAGCCAAACTTTAAATGGTGAACTTGTTAAATGCTAATACATATAAATATAATATAAAGCATTCTGCTAGCAGAGCTCCTGACCAGACCTTCTCTAAATGACTCTTACCTACAGTTAAGTAAACAGGTGATACCTGAACATGTCTAACACATCCATCCTTTTAAAGAAACTTGATCATATCACACAAACACTGGAAAACATGGAAACTGGATCAGGGTCTCAGCAGCCTGACCAAACCAGAAACCAGATCAGCCCAGCACAGGCAGTGGTGGCATGTTCCTGTGGGCAGGGGAAGATCATTGGTGCGGAACCTAAAACAGAAACTACTGTAACCATCCAACAAGAAATCCACTAAATGTTTTACAGCAGCTAAATAAGCTGAATCCAGAGATCCAGAGGTTGGTCTGTGTGTAGTCCACTGAGCGTCCTCTTCTCTTTTACCCACAGAGACTTTAGACAGGCGAGTAAAAGTAAAACAGTTACAGCAGCTAACTTTTAAAAGCAGACCTTTAAAAGTGATCAAAAGTATTTTGTGACTCAATACTTATAAGTTAATTTACTCTAACACGTAGATAGCATGTCTGCATATTACAGCTAATAAAGAATGCTCCATTTGCATTATCAGCTGCAATAATGAACAAAGAGAATCATCTCAGGTCAGTAGATTCACTGGTTTAATCTATTGGTGGAGAACTAAGTAAAGATTTAGTGGAAATGAAAACATGAATAGTTACTTTGGTCATTTCTCTTTAATGACACCAACCACAAACAAGTGGGATTACTAAAGAGTCCTAGGTGATTTACATCCTGAGAGCAGAATACAGGATATCACAGAAAGATCTTTTTTCTTTTTTGCATATCATTTATTTGGATGTCAAAAGCAAAAGTGGTTTAATTGAGTTCAGAGATGAGAATTGTATTGTATTTTTTATGATTTTATGAAGAATTATTCTTCTTCCCGTCATCTGCAGAGGCTCCACCTAAGACCCCAGAACAGACACCGACTGTTTTAAAATGTTAAGACTCTTGTTCTGATGCTGCTACACAAATGATGACAGCAGAGATTAGGCTTTCTACAACAGACTGATAGATCTGCAGCATCTTCCTCCAAAAGTAGTCTGCTGTGTCAGCCCACAGTCTGAAAGAAACGCTGAGGGAACCGTCCCTGTGTGCTGCTCTACGTAAAGTAAAAATAGATTCTGAAGCTTCCACTGTGTTTTCAGGCTAATCTATCTGAATGCTTTGTGCTGATGACGGAGGACGTGTTGAAGCAGTTTTATAACGGTGTCTTAAACTCCAACACGATGATCTGCTTATTTCCTTTCTAAGGTGAGTCAACAGGAGTCTCTCCAGCCTTCACCATGGGGCGTTACAGGTCTGTGTCTGTTGAGGTGATGTTAATCATCTGCTCCCAGATGTAAACCACCATGTCGCTATGGTTACGCATCTAACAGATGTCAGAAAGTGAAGATGGATCAGCGAGAATCCTGCAGAGCGTCCCAAAGTACAAAACCATTTAAATATAGTTTTCCAGGCAGAAATAGAGGAATGTTTAAACTGCACCTTTATTTTACCCTCGTCTCTTTGATGATTGGAGCAGCTGATGAAGCTACAGCCGACCTTACCATCAACATTCCTCTCTATTTCTTTAGACAGTGATATTAGCTTCTCAAATACATTTCTAAATCTACAATGTTTCCACATTTGCAAAGCAGGTTTGATAAAAGCAGGAGAGCCAAAATTGTTAATTTTTTTAAATAGCATTTCACTTGATCTTCAGTTTCTCTTCGAAACAATTGATACGAATACTTTTACTTGTCCTGTTCCAACATAGTCCACAACAAAGAGTCGGTATTATTACAAGCTTTAGCGCCTATTACCGGTGGGTTTGTTGATCTGACTGGTTAAATAAACCCAGGCTGCTTTTGAAAAGGTTAGCTGTGTGAAACTCCGTCCTGTTATTACTAATCTTTGTGTAATAGAGCGCGGCTCCATCACTGTCCATCTCAAATGTGTTAAAAGCCTGGATGGACAAATTAAACAACATTGTTGCTTTATGAGCTCCTTCTTCATTACTATCTACAGCAGAATAGGTTTAAGACACGCTATAGTGACTGAGCTGTCCACAGGAAGCAGCTGAAACTTTGTTCTTAGCTAGAATTGACAAAACCTCCCTAGAGAGGAGCTTCATTTCCTCCATGGTGTTTAGTAAAAGACGACCTGCACTTCTTACACAGGCTTCCTGGTACAGTATTGGTATTAATTCTGTGTCCTTGTGTCTGTTAAATGCTCACAGGTCTAATTATCTGTGACATACAGGGTAATAAATGTGTCGAAAATGGATGTTATACCATTTTAGCTTGTTTTCCATAATCAATCCATCGTTGTGTGGCAAAGTTGGTGGACTCAGAACAGTTAAAACCATGGTTGAAACCAGCATGATAGGCAAACGGAAAGGTCACAATGAACTGTCCAGCCTCTTGAGTCACCTAATGAGAAACAAACAGCAGACATGTCAGTTTCTAACTTTTCATGTTTAACATAAAGTGTCAAATAAGGTCAAGATTCAGGTCAAACACAAACAAAGGAAAAAAACACAATATCAGAAGATTTGCTTCTACACTATTATAGTACTGTAGGTCAATAACCAAAGTTACTACTGTAACTACGGTTCTATGAATCCTGGATGACCGCCAGAGGCGGTGCTTCAAGCACTGAATGATCCTTCTTGCACATGCGCAGGTCGAGTACTAATGACAACAAAGTCAGCTGTGACCTGCCGGGGACCCACGTGACTCTATATAGTCACATGGCACTCGGCGTTCAATCCCTCAACCTTCTCGCGAGAGCAAGGATTCCGAGGGACCAAGCACTCTGGCGGTCATCCGGGATTCATAGAACCGTAGTTACAGTAGTAACTTTCGTTCGATTTCATCCCTACTGACCGCCAGAGGCGGTGCTTCAAGCACTGGATGACTTATGTCAACAAGGTCACGAGGAATCGGCAACATCCAAGGGATAACCACCACATTCCCTAATGTGATGTAGAGGAATGCTGCTCCAAAATACCTTGAAGGGGATGGGTCACAGCCATATTCACCCTGTAAAACTGAGTAAAGGAACTACGTGACTTCTAGGAGGCCACACGGCATATAACGTCCAACGACACCCCAGTCATGGCAGCAAACGAGGTCGACATGCCCCTCGTAGAGTGGCACTTCACTCCCACCGGCAGTGGCCGGTCCTGTAAGGCATAAGCTTTGGAGATCAAATCCACAACCCAGTGTGCAAGTTGCTGCTTAGAAAGTGCCAGACCTTTCCGTGAGCCCGCGTAGCAAACACAAAGGCTATTTGTCTGTCGGAAGGATGTCATGGCATCGACATGCGCCTCAAGGGCAGGAACAGGGCACAGGGGTACAGAGGAGTAACCGGTGTCAAACCGGGCAAGATGGAGAGGCTGGGTACCGCCTGCCCTCCGTGACACCTTAGGAACAAACGGTACATCAGGCCACAGTGTAACACCTGAGCCATCAGGATTCCACCGGCAGCAGGGCTCGGCTATCGAGAGAGCCTGCGATTCCCCCACACGCTTTGCAGAAGCCATCGCCTAAAGGAAAGCCGTCTTCATTGAGAGCCATTTGAGGTACGCAGATGCCAAGGGCTCAAATGGGAGGGACCAAAGAGCCTCGAGCACCAGAGAAAGGTCCCAAGCCGGTGCTACAGGGCGGTTAGGTGGGTGCAAACGCCGAGCACCTCTCAGAAACAGCACAACGTCCTTGTCACGGCCCACCGAACAACCATTCAGCCCGACATGCCAACAAGAAATGGCAGCCACATACACTTTTAAGGTAGATGGAGACCGCCCCTGATCCAGTAAAGCCTGCTGGAAGGTCAGTATGTCAGAGACTGAACGCTGCACCGGGTCCCGCACTTCATCACAGCACCAGGTTGCAAAGGCCGCCCATTTGCTAGCATAAACATCACGTGTGGACGGCGCCCATGCACTTTCCATTGTATGCCCTACTGACCCAATGTATCTGGAAAAAGTGGACCCCGGCCGTGCAGGGGCCAAATCCAGAGCTGGGCCCCACCCGAAGTCGTCTGAGACGATGAGTGTTCCTTGCGGAGTCCAGATTCAAGCCGTTCAACCACATCTGGAGGGGCCGCAATGACAGCAGCCCCAGGGGCACTACGGCGAATGCAGCAATAAGCATGCCCAGAAGTCGAAGATACCGCACAAAAGGCAGTGCCATGCCGCGCCTGAATGCTGGAAGCAAGCTCAATATACTGTCGACCCGCTGGGGTGACGGGCAAGCAGTCATCGAGATAGAATTCATGGCCACAACGAGGGAGATAGTCTCCTGTGAGGGAGTCAGACTACTTTTCTCCATGTTCACCTGCAAGCCCAAGCATCCCACATGATGGAGCACCAACCGAGTATCTCTAACCGCCTGGTCCCATGTCGTGGCACAAATGAGCCAGTCGTCCAGATACGGGAGGATCCTCAATCCTTGTCTCTGCAGAGGAGAGAGGGCTGCTGCCACACATCGGGTGAACACCCTGGGAGACAGTGAAAGTCCGAACGGGAGGACCCTGAACTGTAAGTACCTCCCTTGAAAAGCAAAACGAAGAAACCACCAATGGGGGGGAGCGACCGGAACATGAAAATAAGCATCCTTGAGATGTATGGAAGCGAACCAATCGAGAGAGAGACAGAGAGAGAGAGAGAGACACACAGAGACAGAGAGAGACAGAGAGGGACAGAGAGAGACAGAGATGGACAGAGAGAGAGAGAGAGAGGCACAGAGACAGAGAGAGACAAAGACAGAGAGGGACAGAGAGAGGGAGACAGACAGAGGGAGGGACAGAGAGAGGGAGACAGACAGAGGGAGGGACAGAGAGAGACAGAGAGAGGGAGACAGACAGAGGGAGGGACAGAGAGAGAGAGGGAGAGACACAGAGACAGAGAGAGACAGAGACGGACAGAGAGAGCGAGACAGACAGAGGGACAGAGAGAGAGAGGGAGACAGACAGAGGGACGGACAGAGAGAGGGAGACAGACAGAGGGACAGAGAGAGGGAGACAGACAGAGGGACAGAGAGAGGGAGACAGAGGGAGGGACAGACAGAGGGAGACAGACAGAGGGACAGACAGAGGGAGACAGACAGAGGGACAGCCACACACACTCTCTCTCTGATTGAGACACATTAGTTACCAACTAAACTGTCTCTGTGTCTTTGATGCAACTCCAGCTCCACAGAAGTTAAAACTTTATTTATACACTCGTTATCACAGTATTTACTCAAACTTCAGATGAATTACCTTTTCATATGATATCCCATATTTTTTAAGGATTGAAGGTGAAATCAAAGTCATCTTGTGCCTCAAGAAGGATTCACAGCTCTGAGCATTCCCAGGAAAGAAACCTGGAAGAGCAGAAACAACTGGGATATTTCAATGAAGCTCCAGCTCTCTTTAGTCTAAGGAGACGGTTCTCAGGTGAAATATGCTGAGCTACTCACGTCTATCACGTTAGCTCCGGTGTATTTAAATCTATCTGCTTAAACTGAAGGACTATATTGTTCTATTTCATATGTAAACACAAGGAACAAGTTTTAGTTTTGTTACTGAGGATAGAAAATGTTTCCTAATAAAGTGTTTAGCTCCACCTGCTGGATGCTACACACTAGTCATTGCTCCAACCATGTAAACGATGCTGACATCAATTCAGCTGTTTCTACACATTTACACACAAACCTTACAAACTCCTAAACTTATCAGAGATGATTAAAGTCCTGAGAGTCTGAAGGACAAAGAAACAAACCAGCAGGTAACAGCATTAAAAGACATTCTCAGAATACGTTTCTCATCTACTCCTGTACAAAATTTGATGCCTTTATTTTAGCCAACAAGGGATTTTTTTCTAAATGAAATATTTGCATGTACCGGTTTTAAAGTCCTACTATTTAGATCTTAACAATATAATGTAGTGAATTAATCTCACATTCTTTAACACTATTCGAATTAAGCTGAGAAGACGATAACATTTTCAGACTGATAACAAATTGGATTGGTTTTGTTATAATCTAAATGTCTATAAGGTTTAGAGGATGGGGAGTTTATCATATTAAACAAAAAATGAAACTCAGATTTTCAGAATTTCTAAAACCATACATGATGTTATGAGTGTATAGAAACTTAATAGAGCTGCAGTTTAGTTCATATTTATTCTATTGATTATTCTCAAGAATAATTGGCACAATATAGAGATACAGACAATAATGTAGCTTTTATACAGAAATAGAATATTTAACCCTTATAGGTTTTTCTTACTACTGCTACAGACGTGATGTTCATACAGCAAATGTAAATGTAGTCTGTATGCTCGAGTATTAGGTGACTAAATTGGTTTAAATTTCTCTCAATATTCACTTAAACACCAACAGTTTCAGCTCTAAAATACATTTACAGATTTTCTTCTCTCACCTTTGGCAAGGCGCTCCAGTTTTCTGCCGTGCTCTGGTGGGACAACATACCTGTGGGTCAAAAACCCCTTCAACTGTTAGTTAAACAATAGTTTATTAACAATAATGCTTTATAATCTATAACCAAACAGAGCTGTAGACGCAGCTAGGGAGAGAAGACTCAAAAGGTGAGCAGAACTAGTGAGGATGTGCACAATTACTGAACTGAGGGTCAGTTTCAGAATATGTTGAAGTTTATGGTCACAACTACAAAATTCATCTACAAATCATAAAGGAAAGAAAATGTTCACAGTGGATAAAAGCCAACAGCATGAAGTGTGTTTCCTGAATGACAGATGTAAAAACAGCTGCTGTTGTAGTTTAACACGGTGGCTGATAAAGAGACATTCTTTAGCCAGGACCACATTGTAGGGATGATGTGATCACAAGGATCATATCATCCCTACAATGATGATGTGCTGTGAGTTGACTCTACATAAACCATCTATAACGTTACCATGACTGCGGCTCGCCGTGGTGCAGGTAGCTAATGCTGTACAGATTCATGTCCTCTGTGTGCCAGGCAAATGCACTCTTCCACATCCCAAAATACAGACGAGGGCTGGTCACTCCTTTTGTCTTCACTCCACTCTCAGTCTCCACAGTGTCCAGGATCGTGTTGAGATGAGCCATATTCCACTCGGACACATCCTGCAGAAGAAGGATCCACAGGAAACCATGACAGACAAACATGGCTGTGTGTAAAGATGAAGATGTTTCATCCAGCCTCCACTCACTGGATCAAACAGTGATCCACTGACATCAGCACCATACAGCGGGGGGTTAAAGGTCAGGTTCTTCCAAAACTTCCTTTCCACCTCATCATAATCCACATGTCTGGGACTGCAAAACCTTGAGTTCAACATATTGGAAGACAGTCAATAACCCCAACCTAAAGTCTAAGACTAAAACCAAAACTGATGACCATCTAACACACAAAGTGATGAAATAAAGCAAAAGCAGGTCACTAAGCACACAGACCTATCCAAGTTGGAGGTCTTTTGAAACTCGCGGACAGTCATGGGGATCTTCTGGATGTTGTACTGTGTGAACAACCCTGACTGGCCAGTCACCACCTGCTGGATGGGAGCAGGAATCAAAAGGTCGTTGATGTCATCGTACGTACTTCTTGGTTTCCAGCCTTTAGGTGGAATGACCTGCAAGTAAAACAGGGATGAGGCTCATACAGAGATGTCAACTTTCCTGCTATAAATCATATCGACCTTTGGATTCCACTGCTTGGTAAGATTATTTCAATGAGCATAAATAATAAAAAAAATGAATTTCTGATTCTGCTTGAAAGGTTTTTAATGCTTGAACATTTCAGTAGATGAAAAATGTCTGCATTCATTTCATATGTAAAAGATTACAACTCTATGTAATTTAGAACATTTCAGTGGTCAGGCAAAAATGATGCAAAAGATAAATAAACTAGTATAAGATATGTGGCACCTCTATGTTACTTTGTTTAAACAAAAACTGTCTTAATATTCAAATGTAAAAACGTTTTAATGAAATGATTTGACGTTTTTTCTGTAAGTTTCTACTAAATGTCCCCCGGCCTGTCTGTCGTTCAGTCACCTAAGTCTGAATACTGTAAGAATCTGCTTACTTTGGCCATCCCAGCTCTGTGAGCTCCTTGTGATTCCATGAATGCAACATACTGAACAAAGTCCTTGAACTCTTCTTTGGAGGGGCTGAATGTCATCACACTGAAATTTGGAGTGTCTGTTGTCATCTTGGCTTTTCAAGTAGCTGCTGATGGAAAACAGGGACTGGTTACATATTTACATTTCTGAGTCAACCCATTTGTCAAAGATCTAGTAAGAAACTGTTGGCCTAAACAGGAGATGACTCTTGGAAAGATTGAGCTACACTTGAAATAATGACCCCTGAAGTTCTGTTTGGTGACCTGAAAAAGTCAAAGTTACGAGCACAGACAGTAACACAGGGGAGGCTCATTTCCACATCAGATAAGGGTTCTCGTCTCCCCCACGTCTGTCATGTCAGCTATTTCTATACTGATGCTGCTAAAGGCTCTGGCTGCTATTATCCAGTCTGCTTCAGACACACTTACTTAAACTGTTAGTTTTCCATTTCTCTCTATAGAAGCTGCACCTGGTCTGCCGTTCTGTTAGCTTTGACATCTTCGTGGGTTGGACTTCCGCTGAGATGTTGCCAGCAACTAAAGTTGCTAACACTTAACTGCAGTTTAACTGACAAAGTACATTTAAATCAATTCTCTCTGCTTCAGTTGTGTTATCCTTTATACTGTTAACTCACAGCATACAGACCCTGGTTCTGGCCCTCTTCCTGTTGAAGGGGAGGTTTTCCTCTCCACTGTCTCCACATGCATCCTCAGTGTGAGGGATTGCTGTAAAGTCAACTTTGTCTACCATCGTTGCTGGTCTAGCAGTGAATGCTGCAAGTCAATGACTAGATGAAATCTGCTGGGATCCGTTAGGTTGAAAACTTTGTTAGGTCTGAATAATTTTTAATTGTTTTGCTAATTTCCACTAAAGAAATAACTGCAGCTGAAATGATTGTTTAAGGATAAAAACAGTCAAAGGTCTGATCCTGAACACTGAGGTCAGATGTAGTGAACTCATGTGTAATCCTCCAGAGCAGCTAAATGTTCCTATATAGTAACACAGAGCAGCTAAATGTTCCTATATAGTAACACAGAGCAGCTAAATGTTCCTACATAGTAACAGAGCAGCTAAATGTTCCTATATAGTAACAGAGCAGCTAAATGTTCCTATATAGTAACAGAGCAGCTAAATGTTCCTATATAGTAACACAGAGCAGCTAAATGTTCCTATATAGTAACACAGAGCAGCT
>JAVLVB010001138.1:0-22584 GCA_032876305.1 Orestias chungarensis
TGTTCCAACACCTGTTGTAACACCTGTTGTAACACCTGTTCCAACACCTGTTCCAACACCTGTTGTAACACCTGTTCCAACACCTGTTCCAACACCTAGTCCAACACCTGTTCCAACACCTGTTCCAACACCTAGTCCAACACCTGTTGTAACACCTGTTCTACGTTCCCAGCTCAGAGCGAGTCCAGTGTAAATATTCTGGGCCTCTGAGGGCGGGGTCATTGTGGGCGGGGTCACGGTCGCTCGTTAATTAAATGAAACTTTAAAAAGCTTCAGGTAGTTTCAGATTTAGAACAGATGAACGTATTTTGGGCTCGTCGAGTTGTCCTGCGTTCTCACCAAACGCGTCTGGAGCGTCAACAGCCTCCAGTTTACATCAAAGTCCACGTGGACGCGCGTCTGGGAACGTTAAAAAGTCTAAAAGCAAAAGAGACGAGCGATCGAAGCGTCTGAAGCTAAAAAGTGCAAAAAACGTTACAATTGATCCAACATCCTCCCTAAAGACCGACTCAGAGATCAAGACCCTTCTTACGGCCGTTCTTCCGTCAGCTGGGAGGTTTCTGATGAGAATATTCAGCTACACGTCAGATTCTGTCCTGCTGGATGAATCAGAAACAACCTAAATATGTCAGCCATCAATTATTGACTTTTCAATTTCCTTCATTTCAAAGGTTGTTTCAGTTCAAACATGGATTAGAGATAAATTAAGAGTCAAGAAAGTCAAACTGACGTTCTTTGGTGGAAAAAAGCACCGTTTGTCTAAAATTTATTAAACTTCAGTGTTTTTATGCACTCAAACATGAAATATGAACATGTTATTACAGCCGTCTGCGTGACGGACTGACAGCACCAATCGGCTCATAAACACACTTTTGGAAATGGCCTCGGTGAAAACAAACCAGCAGGAATAATAATAATAATAATATTAATAATTATGGTTTTCTGCACGTATCAAAGTGTCCAGATAAAAACACCACAAACGTTCTCGCCGTCTATAAATCATCTTATGTACAAATACTGTTTTCTTTTGTTAAAAACCATTCAAGGTTAATCAACTTCCCACAAAAACACAAAGACGAAGCAGAACTTTCTCTCCTTAAATTAAAATACAAAAATACAAATCTGGAGCAGCAGAACTAAAGTAAACAGTGAGCGGTCCGCGCTCGGCGTTAGAAACCAACACAGAGTCCGAGTCAGGGACTCTTCTGATTGGATGATTGTCGCTGAGGGCGGCGCTACGACGTGGCGGCGGCGCTACGACGCGCCGCTCTTCAGGTGCTGCGTCTGCAGCGGCTTCACGTGGTACTCGTAGATCTTCAGCGCCGGGCCGAGTTTGATCGACAGGCCGGTCAGGACGTCGTTGCGCGTCATCAGGAGCAACGACTTCCCGTCGATTTCCTGCAGGAACAAAGCGAAGATTTCAGATCCGGACTAGAAGTGAAGAAACGCGTGAAGAGGAAATCCACGAACCTGATCCTGGAACGCCGTCGCCTGCTCCTCAAAGCCCGTCGCCTTGAAGTAGTTGACGACGTCGGCGACTCCCCAGCTGGACGGATCGGGAAGCTGGCCGTTCTCCACCGGGCTGTGTGTGTTTGGGGGGGGGGAAACTTTATTAACGTTAATCACAAAACAGAGAAACAGAAACAGAAACAAACCTTTTGTTGTCGACTGAGCCGTTCATCTTGTCCTCCATCTTGGCTGCCTAACAGAAAAAAGAAGTTAGAACGATTTTAAATAATCTCTGTTAAACTAAAACTATAATTTCTGCTCTTAAAGATTAAAATCCAGATTGAAAAAAGCAAATCAGCATCAATGTCTTTAATAAACTGATGAAATCTAAAAGTGAGAAAAATAATAAAATTATTACATTATGTTTACTTTGACGGCTTTTATCTCCTTTTGTAAAACAATGGATTAAAATCACTTTTGAGCAAATTAGAAATCTTTAATTCTGATCAAATTAACAATAATTCTATGCCATCATTTGATCTGCCCTCTAAAATACACGAAAGTTTAGGACGTTTTGCCAAAATATGAACGAAATAAAAACTTTTAGATAAAATCCAACTTTATAGTTCAGCTTTAAAGAAGAAGTTTTCTAATTATTATATTTATTAATTAAATATTTAAATGGTAAAATCAAGAAACACTAAAACTTCCTTTATTTCGTTCACTAAATTAAAATACATTTTTTCATCTTTGTCGGCAGATAAAAACTTACCAGTTATAATGAAAATAATAAACCACACCAAGGCTGATAGTTTGATCTATAAACGAGGATTATCCCAAAATTAGGTCTAATAACCTGCAGCTCGTCTGTTCCTTCATTAGAGCAGAAAAATACACAAGAGGTTTTCTTCTGATTATTTTATATTAACATTTTATATTAAAAGGACCAAAGAGCTGAAACATTAGTTTTGGCCTGATCAGGAACGCAGATGTAGAAATGTGATTAAAAAGGTTTTATTGTTATTAAATCACGTTTTAGACAAAACAGCAAAGAAAAAAAAAAGTTCTAGAAGTGAAAACATACAGTGAATTTAACTGGATAGCTAGTGGCTGGACTACAGACTTGGACTACAGGCCTGTGGTCCAGGCCTGTAACCTGAGCTAAAGGCTACAGGCCTGTAGCCCAGGCCTGTAGCCTTTAGCTCAGGTTACAGGCCTGGACTACACCAACTGCATTCAGTTGGATCTTTAGGGAAGACTCTTCACGCTGCTGCCTGCTTTGGATAAAAGCTTCTGCTAAACACATTAAAACATAAAAACATTAACTGATGACAGTGAAGCAGAGAAAGCAGCTTTGGTCAGTTTTACGTCTTATTTGTTACACTAGATCAGATCCTGAGTCAGATTTAGGAGCAGATCTCAGAACAGCTGCTGGATTTAAATAACATGGATTTACATGAACTGGTTTGATCGTAGCTAATATTCACCTCTTCTTCTAGGATGTCAAAGGTCAAACAGCTCCATATTTGTCTTTTTCTTACTGGATTTCTGCAGGAAAATCAGGCAGTTTAAGTAAAACTGGCTCTTTCATCTTTTATTAGTCCTGTAGCTTTAGCAGAACTACAGGACTAAAATTAAAAGCTGGCCGAGATTCATTTATAGTGACAAATATGAGAAACTACATCACATTAAATAAACCTAGACAGCAGAGGTTTAATCGTGACAATGCTAAGGCTAAGCTAGCCGGAAGTTAGCCTCATGCTAACAGCAAATTCAGGTTACCTTATTTTAGGAGCTTCCGGTTTGACTCCAGCAGCTTTAACGGCTTCATTCAACAAAACCAACGATTCTCCAGAGAGAGAGTTTTCATCACTTCATAAACTTCCTCTTTAAGCGATAAATCTAATTATATTCAAGCCAAGTAGCGTCTTTGCTTTCGTTTCCTTCGCCCACGCCCGGGCATCATGGGAAATGTAGTCTCGTCTGGTTCTCCGGAGAAACACGAGAATGTCTTGTTTTAATAAAAATACTTTATTATACTGACTTGTCGTGTCGTTGCTACAGCAAAGAGAAACTTCCTTGCAAACAAGTAAATATTGGGAAAATGTTTCAGCAAAAATATCCACTAATAAACATTCGGCTCATTGGCTCCCAGACTGGCACGTGACTACATACATTCGGCTCATTGGCTCCCAGACTGGCACGTGACTACATACAGGAAGTGTTTCCTTCGGTCAACGGAAGTAGTTCATTAGGTTTCAACCATCACGGAGATGAAGATGAAGGAGTCAGAAAAATGGCGGCTGACCTGCGAGAATAAACTTTAATCTGGAACAAATAAAGATTTAAAAACACTAAAAAAAGACAGAAAACGTTTCAGAAGCGCCAATAAATAATCCAACTTTAGCACTTTAGGTCCTCCTAAATATACCGACCACTTTATCAATGTAAATGTTTAAATCTATAAATAAAAGCATAAAAACTTAAATTAAACCAGTTAAATTAAACCAGATAAATTAAACCAGATAAATTAAACCAGTTAAATTAAACCAGTTAAATTAAACCAGATAAATTAAACCAGTTAAATTAAACCAGTTAAATTAAACCAGTTAAATTAAACCAGATAAATTAAACCAGTTAAATTAACCCAGTTAAATTAAACTATCTAAATTAAACCAGTTAAATTAAACCAGCTTAATTAAACCAGTTAAATTAAACTATCTAAATTAAACCAGTTAAATTAAACCAGTTAAATTAAACCAGATAAATTAAACCAGTTAAATTAACCCAGTTAAATTAAACTATCTAAATTAAACCAGTTAAATTAAACCAGCTTAATTAAACCAGTTAAATTAAACTATCTAAATTAAACCAGTTAAATTAAACCAGCTTAATTAAACCAGCTAAATGAAACCAGCTAAATTAAACCAGCTTAATTAAACCAGTTAAATTAAACCAGCTCAGACTGTTTATGCTGAAAGTGATCCTGGCTTTGATTCCCTTTTTATGATTTATGTAAAAACATAAAACTAATGTGCAGTAAGTTATTTTTAAGTCTGTAAATCTTTAAAAGCTGATAAAAAAGACACTGAAGTTCCATTTACTTAATTTTATACTTGTTTACGGACTTACAACAGGCGTCTTATCTTTCTTCTAAATTACTGTAAATTAGTTTTATCTTTATCTGAGATGTAAGAGTTAGAAACTAGGCAGAAATCCCTGGTTTGATTTAAACCTTTAAAACTCCCCTTTATTTTATTCAGCACAGATAGAAATTAAAATATTCTGAGTGAATGAAAGGAGGTCAATGAAAAAGACACTTTGACCTTTGACCTCTGGAACATTTCTACTGTTAGCTCGTTAATCATCGTTTCTAAGCTTTGTGCTGCGTCTGCTCTCATTCAGTCAGGAAACAGAGGATTCACAGTCGAAGGCGAGAAATCCATAAATCTTCTTGTCGTCTTATTGCAGAAACGTCATTAGGCGCCGATTTCTCTAAACAGACGTGAAACACGAGCGCAGTCGAGTCACGGCTCCGGCAAACCGCTCAGCGAAGCCAAACTCATGCAGAAGCAAAAAACAGAAGAGACAGAAATGATCAGATCTCGTTTAGACACAGCAGCGAAAAATCAAAGGGTCAAAGGTCATCCCTCAGCTGAGCGCATCGCTGGACTGAAAGCGGAACGTACCACAAACACACGGACGGAGAGAATCGACTCGCAGCTACAAAATATAGGATGTCGTTTCCATGAAGAGTCTGAGGTAAAACGGAAACGTTTGGATTGGGATGATGATCGTGCTACAAACGCCGCAGCTGATCAGCAGATCTCGCTCTGTGATCGAGAATTCACGATGTTTACATGGAAACATGCTTCCAGGTCTGGACGACAGACGGACTCTCCCCTAAAACACGAAACAGACGACAGAGAAAAACAGAAACTACAGCGCCGCCGTCGGCTGACACGGGACGAACAATCATTCACGGCAACGACATGATAATAAATCATTCAGCGCCTCAGAGGTGAGGAGGAAAAACCTGTAGACACGGAAAACTTAGACTCAAATTCTGACTGGACCAGATTAGGAAGTTAGTTTCTGATTGGTCCAGATTAGGAAATTGGTTTCTGATTGGTCCAGATTAGGAAAGTGGTTTCTGATTGGTCCAGATTAGGAAAGTGGTTTCTGATTGGTCCAGATTAGGAAATTGGTTTCTGATTGGTCCAGATTAGGAAGTTGGTTTCTGATTGGTCCAGATTAGGAAGTTGGTTTCTGATTGATCCAGATTAGGAAGTTAGTTTCTGATTGGTCCAGATTAGGAAATTGGTTTCTGATTGGTCCAGATTAGGAAAATGGTTTCTGATTGGTCCAGATTAGGAAAGTGGTTTCTGATTGGTCCAGATTAGGAAAGTGGTTTCTGATTGGTCCAGATTAGGAAAGTGGTTTCTGATTGGTCCAGATTAGGAAGTTGGTTTCTGATTGGTCCAGATTAGGAAGTTGGTTTCTGATTGGTCCAGATTAGGAAGTTGGTTTCTGATTGGTCCAGATTAGGAAGTTGGTTTCTGATTGGTCCAGATTAGGAAATTGGTTTCTGATTGGTCCAGATTAGGAAAATGGTTTCTGATTGGTCCAGATTAGGAAAGTGGTTTCTGATTGGTCCAGATTAGGAAATTGGTTTCTGATTGGTCCAGATTAGGAAAGTGGTTTCTGACTGGACCAGATTAGGAAGTTAGTTTCTGATTGGTCCAGATTAGGAAGTTGGTTTCTGATTGGTCCAGATTAGGAAGTTAGTGTCTGATTGGTCCAGATTAGGAAGTTGGTTTCTGATTGGTCCAGATTAGGAAGTTGGTTTCTGATTGGTCCATATTAGGAAGTTGGTTTCTGATTGGTCCAGATAAGGAGGTTGGTTTCTGATTGGTCCAGATAAGGAACTTGGTTTCTGATTGGTCCAGATTAGGAAATTGGTTTCTGATTGGTCCAGATTAGGAAGTTGGTTTCTGATTGATCCAGATTAGGAAGTTGGTTTCTGATTGGTCCAGATTAGGAAGTTGGTTTCTGATTGGTCCAGATTAGGAAAGTGGTTTCTGATTGGTCCAGATTAGGAAAGTGGTTTCTGATTGGTCCAGATTAGGAAAGTGGTTTCTGATTGGCCCAAATTATCCACACTAAGAGCAAAACTTTTAAACAGCTAGTTTGTTTTTATCCTGATCAAATAAACTTTCACCAAACACAAACTAAATGTTCTGGTATCAGTTCTAGTTCAGGTTTGGAGTTTTAAAGTTTGGTAGTTTGTAAACTACCACAGATTAAACTACCTCTACACCTCAACACTGAACTATTCAATTATCACTGAACCACATTTACTGCTCATTCATCATAAACTTCACATTAATAACGTCCCCATACTGTATTTAGTGTCTGTCCCCTGTCCTGTCCATGCTGTTGTCCCTAACTTTGTCTCCGTTCTGCACAGATGATCCAGCCTAAGTGTGTTTGGTTGTTCTGAACTGTCCAGTATCAGTTTAATCACAATAAAGTTAAATTGAATTAAAATGCTCTGAGATAAATTGGGTGGAATCGTCCTTTAGCCTTTTAGCCAATCAGAGACCAACTTCAGCCGCGTAGATTTCTCCATCTAGATGCTGACTGCTTTATTATCAGGTCGTTGTTTTTTTGCTCCGAGGTCACCAGACGTCCCCCCACCGTCCGCGGGGACATTCAGATGTGAAGGAGAGGATCAGGGACACCAGTGAGAAATGGCTCTGGGACCGGCTGGCTGAGCGTGGATCGGCGCGAGTCCTCGCTCCACCTCGCTCCACCTCACAGCCTCAGGGCAAACGTCCCAGCGCCGTGGAAACAGGTGGGCGGCGGCCTAAAACTCAGCAAACTCCTTGGCGCACTTTTCCGTCTGCGAGACGTGAATGTCCTCCTCCTCGTAGTCGTCGAAGTTGCTCGTGTCTCCGGGTCCTCTGCACTTGGGCAGGAAAGGCGCCTCCACCTAAGGCGCGGAGAGAGGGAGGGAGGGGTCACGTGTGGGCGAGTGGCGGCGGCGGGGGCAGACGGCGTGGGACATACCTTCCGCTGGTAGATGGCGATCCAGTCGGCCGTGGAGAACCACTTGTGGTTCTTGATGTCGTTCACGCCGTTCTTCAGGTTCCCGAACCTCTTGGTCAGATCGACCTGCAGCAGGTTCCTCAGCAGGTCCTTCAGGTCGGAGCTGAAGTGAGACGGGAATCGAACCTGCAACAGAGAGACATTCAGACATCAGCTCTGGTCTCAACTCTAAGAAACGTTTTAGGAGTTTTTACCAAATATGATTTAAAGCTTCAGTTTCTGCTGCAAATGTGAACCGAGACGATCAAACTCGCAGTAAATCTTCATATTTATCAGCTCGTTTTCAGTCGATAATCATTAAATATCATTTTAGCGCTGCTGATAATTTTGTTACCATAAATTACCAAATAACGATTAAAATGAACGTTTTACGCGAGAAGCGAGAACATCAGTGAATTTATCTTAAAACACAAAAATGATTAAAGTTATTTAGTATTTTATATTTTATGTGTGTTTATAGAGAGATCAGACAAACCCAATATTACGATCTGGATCGCTATAAATCTGAACATTTATTTTAGAGATTATGGCTTTAAAGGTGCCGACATTTAATTAATTTATATACTTTTTTTTAATAAGTAGTGAATCAGAGGCATAATTTTATGTTTCTCTCTGACTCGCGTCTGAATAGTCGAGCCTGGCCAACCACCTGCTGTGTAGCAGAGTTAGCCCCGCCCCCTCATTTATGATAATCCCAGTTTAACAGTTTAAATGTTAATATTATAATCTGACTATAGAAGAACCAGATGAGTTTTGCTGAGTCCCTCTTTACCTTTCCAGACACGATCTTCTCGTAGATCTGAATCGGCTGATCTGCGAAAAACGGAGGGTAACCGGCTGCCATCTCGTAGATTAGGACTCCAAGCGCCCACCAGTCCACCGCCTTGTTGTAGCCCTGCAACAGGAAAACAATAATCCACAATCTGACAATCTCCACGGATTAGAACGGCCTGCCAACGTCAGCCATCGTATCTCCTGCCGAACCTGACGGCCGGCGTGACAGTAGTACAGATTACATGAAACGAGTTAATCTGAACATCTTTAACCACATTTAACAGGTAATTAATTTATGAAATAATTACTCATTAGAAATCGTTTCTCTCTGACACAGTAAACACGATTTATCGTGAACTTTGCAAAATTCACATCAAACGAACGTCTGGCGAAATTATTGTCGGATGATGATGTAAAACGTTCTGAGGTGGATATTTAGCCGGCAGGTCAGGATCTCTCAGCAGGACACAGATGCGTCTGGTCCTGTTTTCCATCCATGGCGGCGCGACGCAGGACAGGAAGTAGAAGAAGAAGGTCGCTGCATCTGAAATTATTAGACTAACTTGTTTGCATCCGTCTCTTTACTATAAAAACAACAAAACAACAAAACACGGCCTGAGACTTAGAAAACGATTTTACATTTTTCTGTTTCCAATTGTGGATTTAAAGTCCGATCGGACAGAGAGGAACGAAGAATGGCGCAATATATTTCTAACGCTGACCTTTCCTGCCGTAAACAAAAGTTTTTAATCCCTCGGATTATTCTTGCAAGGAACAAAGTCAAAGGTTTCTGTTGCCCTTCCTGGATTTCTTTGTTGTTGATATGGCGGCGGCCATATTGGATCCAAAGTTGATCGGATGTATTTGGTGTGTTACCATATATGGAGGTGGACATTAACGCGGCCTGACTCTCTCTGATTACGGTTTCAAAGAGCGGCCCTGAACGCAGCGCCCGGCATCGGCGGGTCACACAGGTGAGCAGGGCTCACCTTGCTGAGGATGATTTCTGGAGCCAGGTACTCGGGCGTTCCACACAGCGTCCAGGTTCTGCCTTTAACTCGCTTGGCAAAGCCGAAGTCGGTGACCTGTGGAGCAGAGTTGACCTCCATGTTGGCGCTATGCCACGTGTTTGTTTGGGGAGGCGGAGCCACGGCGCTCACCTGGATGAAGCCTTGCTGATCTATCAGCAGATTTTCCGGCTTCAGGTCTCTGTAGATCAGATCTAGGGAGTGCAGGTACTCAAACGTGAGCACGATCTGAGCTGCATAAAACCTGGCGTGATGTTCACTGCAGGCCGGAAACAGAGTTCAGGTAAATACATGAAAAATTTACCTCACAGAATGAAGCAGCGGCCGGCGTCTCACCTGAACCTGCCGGTGCGTCGCAGGTGGGAGAACATTTCCCCTCCAGGAACGTATTCCATCACCATGTAGAGGTTAGAGTTGTCCTGTAGGAAACACTCAGAATAACTCGAATCATCTTTACACACGATGATGAAACTAGAGCGGAAAGAACTGATCGAATTAATCGATTAAAATAGTTCACAGCTAATTTATTCATCGATTAGTTGCTTTATAATCCCTTTTATCGTAAGCAAACAATCTGCTATATCTGTGGTCAATAGGTGGCAGTAATGAGCTACCTAACGCTGATCTACCAGTGGAGCAGTAGAAGAAGAAATCAGCCAATCTTAGCCTTGTTTTGCTAGCGCATGGCTCATAAACACATTTGCCCTGAGCAAGATGGCGGAGCAGGAACATGTAGGAAAGTCTTCTTTAAGTGAACATCTGAGAGCAAAACATGTCTGAGTTGAAGCATGAGAGGAAGAACCAGCGCGGTAAAATAAGCTAATAAGAAAATAAAGGCGCTAAATACTGTTAATGAATTCAGTTCATATTAAATTCAATTCCGGCTGCCCTCTATCACATGTCAACGTGCCCCTGGGCAAGGCACCTAACCCTAAGTGTGCACACTGGTTGTGAGAGTCTTCAGTTTGATTAAGGCGCTTCAAGTTAATGATCAGGTTAGGAAGCTAAAACTGAATTTATAAGCTAACAACATGTTTCCATTAAAATAAACCAAAATGGCCAAACGGCGTCTAAATGATGCGTCTGAACGCTTATTTTAACTCACGTATTTGATTTTTATGAAATATTTCACTGTGTAAGACACACGGCTGGTTAAATCATCCTCTCCCTCCCTAATCCAGACATCGAGCCGGCCCTTTAAATCTTCAGGGAGCCTCAGACGTCTGAAGGCGTCGCAGGCAGGAACCAGCAGCTCACCTTGAAGGCAAACTCCAGCCTGACGAGGAACGGGAAGGAGACGGCCTGCAGGATTCTCTTTTCGTTTAGCGTGTGTTCGATCTGCTTCAGCTTCACCACCTGGAGACACAAATCAGGACTCGATTAGCCACAGTTCTGCTTTCTGAGAGGTCACAGGTGAAGCTTTCCAGTCTAGCAGGAATGATTCAGAGCTCTAAAGACTCCACAAGTCAAAAAAATCAACTGGATCGTCCAGAAGTCAGATATCTGCTCTCAAGCCAATTTGGGATCCAATATGGCCGCCTCTCTCCTCCACAAAGTAAGCAGTGAAAAAATCAGGCGGCAGGAACGTTTCTCCTCCTCAGAAAAACTTCCTGCAGGTCTCTGCGAGCGCGGACTCAGACGCCATGTTGGAATCCTGTCGTCTCTGACTTGTTCAGCTGGATTACCGTTACCTCGAGTTTGACGTCGTTCCCAGAGTTTCACATCTGAGGTCAAATCGAACACAAGGCGACTAACGTCCGACTTTCTTGCTGTGTTCCGATATTTGGAAACTTCGTAGTGACTAAACCTGACGTCTGCAGTCAGAGCGTTCATGTTGCATTTAATTAGACTTTTCCTTCATGGTTGTGAGACGTGCGTCTTACTCGTTTCTCTGGACGTAAACCACGTCTGAAACAAGCGGTGCCCAGTTGAGCTTTCTTTATTTCTCAGCTTCCTTTGTCTTGTTCTGATCTCTTGACGATACGGTCGGCTCCCAACACTCAACAACGTTAACGTCCGTCCACAGACGTAAACTCTGCGGTCATTAACCGTTCACAGAAACTAAAATCAGCCTAAACTCAGAGCTGAGGATCTAGGACCGGCTGTGGGAACGAGGACTGGGACCGTTTGCTGCATGTCTTCCTAACTTCCCTCTTATTGCTTAAAGTCTAAACTGAACCTTAGAAAAATAAAACTGCATCTAAATCCTCCGAGCAGGAAGCTGATGAGCCACAAGACTCTGCGGCTCTGCGTAGGGTTAGCATGTTAGCGTCTTCAACCAAGAGCCGGCCTGTCTGCAGCTTTACAGATCGAAACTGGAACGACGGTTTTAGCGATAACACACGACAGGAAACGCTTCATTTCCTGTCCTCAGACGCAGAGAAGCCATCAAACCAACGTCTCTGCAGACGGCAGTGAGCGCTTTCATAATGCTGCCGTGTTGTTTCGCACGCTGGGCTCACTTTCTGCTTGTCCAGGATCTTCATGGCGTAGAACTGGTTGGTTCCTTTGTGCCTGACGAGCATCACGCGTCCGAACGAGCCGGTGCCCAGAGTCTTGAACCTCTCGAACTCGTCCAGCGTCGTTGTGCACTGTCAGAGAAAACCCAGGAAACAACTTTTAGCTCCTGTTTCATTAAGATCAGCCGAATAGAAACAAACAATCAGTTCGTAGAGTAGAAAAAGAATCAGCTATGTCAGTAAAGTCAGTCTGCTTTAATAAGCCAGGAGCAATGAAAACAAATAAACTAATTTATATTTTCAGCTAATCACATCAGCAGTAATTTATATTTTATACAGAAAGAATAAATGATAGATGATAAAAGCAAGTTACCTGTGGAGGACACTCCCATTTTCTTAGAAAATCTTCTTTGGCTTTAGCTAAAAACTCTTTCACTGCAAAAAGAAAAACAGGAAAAACTATTTGTAATTAAAACAATTAAAGTTTCAGGACCACAGAAAGTTTCTGTTTCCATTAAAAAAAGAAACCAGCTCTGAGGCGAAAGTCTGGGATTAGGAAGTGACGACAAAACAATCAGGATGAAATCAGAAAACTTTCAAAGCATCTGCAGGATGAGGAGAACGACACACATGAACACGCAGCCGACACGACCACAACACGGCTCCCAAGTCACAGAGGCTCCTTATTAACTTATCATTGGAATAACGCGTCTCAGAGCTTCTTCTGTGTTTGCGTAAAAACAAGAAGCAGTTTTGAAACTCACAATTTAAGCTACTGGTTGCTCTTTAAATAAAAAAATTAAAGGTTTTATCAGAAAAATATAGAAATAATGATGAACAAGAATTATTTAAATAGTAATATAATACCCTAATATAATATAATATGTATTTTTAAGAGTTTGGAGGACAGTTTTTATTGTTTGATAGAAACTCTGTAGGACCAAATCATTAGATTATCTTTAATTAAATTTGTAACACTGATTTGAAATTGAAGGAAAACAAGCCAGAAGCTCAATGGAGGATTAAGCAGATCAGTTTATCTTTATTTACGTGCAGTTTAAATGCTGTAATGATGAAAATCATGTTCATAAACACCTTTGACGTCTCAACCTCACGGACTTGTTTGACCATCAGCAGCACGAATAAAATAATTAACATAATAAGATCAATCAGTGTGTTTCATTCCTTTAGTGCCTAGCGGAGCTAATTAGCATCATAGCTAAGTTTACACTCATGATGGTGCAATGTTCAAATCTATAAACTCTGACAGTGTAATTTAACATCTGATTGACAAAAACACAGAAATGAATTTAAACTATTTAAAATTATGAATTTTGTGCTTAAAGTAAAAATAAGTTATTTGACTCTTTTTTGGTTTTAAAGCCTTGATGTGACTCGAGTTTTCTCTGTCCCTCCCCAACCTGTTGCTGCACACTACCAGCCAGCCCAAAGGAGGACAGTAGGTCCCCCATTCTGAATCAAACAGGAAGTGAAGGATTACAATATTCTCCTCACTTCCTGTCTCTCGTGTTTATGTCAGGTTTACTAAAAAAACCTGGAAGTTTAAATGAAATTAAGCTCATATGACGTAAATCAGTGCCATGTTTTATGTTTGTTAAATGTGATTTTTTTATATACGTCATTTATAGATAAAAGTTAAATTATTATAATAATATTAATAATAATAATGTAGTTTCCAGACAATGTTTAAGATCAAAGGTCATTAAACATGTTCAAACATAGAATTAAATCAAATGATTTCATTGGTTAAAACTCACTTATTACATTTGAATTCAGACTTTTTACTGTCTTGTCGGCTAATTTTTCACGTTAAACGTCGTCGCTGTGATTTGGGAAGCCGGACGGAACAACGAGCGTACCAAAAGTCTCTACGCAGCGCCAGGGTTGCAGGAGCGTCGGATGGAAAAGATGGAGAAGAGGGAGAGAGGAAGAAGAGTGGATGAAGAACAAGAACATTTCAGAAACACGTAGAACACTGAAGACAAGCCGGCGTCCAGAACCCTAATCTGAACTTTACAACAGACTAGCTGCTCGGCATGAATGATCAGTAGTTTAAATTCTTTATTGTTGGCAGGAAAACGCAACGAACTCAGCAAAATTAGACTTTTGCTCACTGTTGTCGTTGTTCTGCATCACTGGTGAGATTAAGAATCATCGTCTAAATCCAGAAAGGCCAACGATTAGCTTTAATGACGCTTTAAAGTGTTAATGAAACATTAATAATGCATTAATAACGAATTAATGGATGTTTAAGAAATATTCTAACCAGACAAACATTTTAAACCGGCTGTCCGTATCAACTGAGTGACTTGATATCAATTTAAGCTGATTTCATTTAAACCTTTACAGACAAAATTATTTTGTGTTTTCTGAGACTTTTAGTTTTCACAAAGACAAAAAAAAAAAAACACTGATAGTGAGAGACTGTAAGAAGCTCATGAAAAGCATCCAAGCACAAAAAGACAGAAGACATAGAAAAGAGACAAAAGTGGAACCGACGGTAATAAGCGAGGAACCCCAACAAGCTGAACTTTAGCCAGAAATCAAGCTGGGAGCTGATAATCAAGCAGCCCAACAGATGAACTGAACTTATCTGAAGCAAACAGCAGCCCTGCAGTTTAGAGACGCAGAGATCCTCCCAACTTACTCAACTTGTCCCACAGGACAGTGAACTCAGAGCTCTGAGGCGGATCGCCCTCCTGTCCCTTGTTCTCTTGGCCGCTCTTCAGATATTTGTTGATGAGGCGGCTGGCGAAGGAGTGATCCTTCCCCTGAGCCATTTTATGCAGAATATCTTGGTGTGTGCAAAGAAACTGTCAGCAGCAGCTCAACGCCGGTGACTGACTTCCTGTAAGCAGTGGCTGGTTTACCACATGCAGTGGAGCTTCCTGTTCACGTCCTCCGCCTCGGCGGCCTAGAGAAGGTCCAGTTTCCTGCAGCCGCCGCTGCACCTCAGCAGCAAACGGCCACGATCTGGAGGACAGAACATGTCCTGGGAGCCCAGACTGCTGATAACAAACCTGCTAGACCCACAGATAACGGGACCTGGCTGTGCTGCCCCCTGGTGGAGAAGAGCCGCACGTCGAGCCCAGAATGATCAAATACATCAGGGAGAGCTAACTAGGAGTCTGTTAAAGTAACTAATGTTACAATATTATTACAACCAAACATTTTCAAAAACAGAAACTTGAAACAAAAACAAATAACTGGAAACTTAACTGACAAAACTTTTATACCAATTTCATCTTTTTGGAATAAATTTCTGATTTTATTATGTCACATCCAATTATTTTTCAAACTATTGCTTGATTACACTTTTTCGTTTTCTGAGACTGAGCTTCTCTCCTCTGGGGGCGGGGCTTCCATCAACGCACGTTATTTAGCGCAGAGTAACTTTGTGTCCCGCTGACCAATAGAGAGGGATGCTGCTGACAAGGAAGCTCCGCCCCATAATCTGGACCATAATCTGTAGGAATATGGAGAAAGATCGCTGTCACAAAGGTGTAAGCACAACTCTAACTCTTTGGAGCAGGCTGTGTTTGATGAGATCGCCGATCGATTACTTCGCCCTGTAAAGTCATCGTAACATTTTTTTACTTGTAACCACAAAGTTGAATTCATGTCCACAGAGAAAGGAAGTTAGTAGTTTTATTTATGAGACTTTTAGATTCAAACTTTCAGCAGAATTTGGGGTAGAAGAACTTTATTGCCATAAATATGAACATGAATGCTGGAGTTTCACCTTTTTGACAGCAATCTTTCTCCATATAAGAAGCAGTTCATAAAACTCGGTCTCAACTTTTGGTGAAAAAGTAAAATATGACTAAAAATGTAAATAATAAACTGAAGGAACTTGAAGACAGATAAACTTGTACTTTCTAACCTTTTGTTTTGTTTCAGAGTTCAGTTTTTATTCATGATCGTGTTCTCTGCTTCGTTTCTGGCGTCGCGGTTCTGAATCAAACCGATAAATATCGGCTCAGTTTAGCAGGTTTAAGCTTCTGGACTGGCAGCATTCATTCATTCATTCATTCATTCATAGGTCATCGGTTACGTCATCCTCATCAACGTAGCGACGCGCGGTCCCGTGTTCACCAGCCGCTGTACCTGAGCGCACCTGGAAGCTCCTCCCACTGCAGGAAACGTCACGCCGAATTTAAAGACGTCATTTCATCTGCGATTAAACGCAGGAGCTGCAAAATCTCATCGTTTGTTATCGGATCAGAACGCGTGGCGAGGATGTTGGCCGCCTGCTCGGACCGAACCAGCAGGGGGCGCTCATGGTTCTGATCCAGCAGGCGGATGAAGAGGCTCTTCATCCTCATCCTCTGCCTCCTCCACAAACACAGAATAGATAAGAATGTTTAAACAAAGACGATTTTTACGATTATTGACAATGAGAACCGATTTCAATACTTCGGCCGATCAAGCTGAGCTTCGATTATTTATCGGTGCGTCACGTTTTTATTTGTTTACTGAAAAAAGTCACAATAAAGCTCCGTTATAGAAGTTAAATTTCTCTGAAACAGGATTTATTAGACTTAAATACAGCTTAAAGTAATAAAGTCATAAAGTTATAGATTATTAAAGTATTAGATTACCTAAGTAATAGAGCACTAAAATAATAGAGTACTAAAGTAATAAATGAATACAGTAATCAGCTAATAGAGTACTAAAGTAATGGATTACTAAAGTAATAGATTACTACCCAGGTCAGTAACATTTTTGACCTTTTTATGTTTTTATTTACAAACATTGAATGATTGTCTTTGATGTTTTTCCTTTATTTGATGTGCTCCAGTAACTTAAATCATGTTTTTATTAAACTGGTTTAACAGATTAAACTTTTACTACTTTTACTGGTTTTACTGCTTTCACTTTTTTACTGTTTTCACTGGTTTCACTGGTTTTACTGGTTCGTATGGTTTTACTTGTTCTACTGTTTTCCCTGGTTCTACTGGTTTCCCTGGTTCTACTGGTTTCCCTGGTTTCACTGGTTTTACTTTTTTTACTGGTTTCACTGGTTCTACTACTTTTCCTGTTTTCCCTGGTTCTACTGGTTCTACTGGTTCTCTGGTTCTACTGTTTTCACTGGTTTCCCTGGTTCTCCTGGTTTTACTACTTTTACTGGTTCTACTGGTTTTACTACTTTTACTGGTTCTCCTGGTTCTACTGGTTCTCTGGTTCTACTGGTTTTACTACTTTTACTGGTTCTACTGGTTCTACTGTTTTCACTGGTTTCCCTGGTTCTCCTGGTTTTACTACTTTTACTGGTTCTACTGGTTTTACTACTTTTACTGGTTCTCCTGGTTCTACTGGTTCTACTGGTTCTACAGGTTCTACTGGTTTGACTGGTTTTACTACTTTTACTTGTTTTACTGGTTTTCCTGGTTCTACTGGTTCTACTGGTTTTACTACTTGTCCTGTTTTCCCTGGTTCTACTGGTTCTACTGGTTTCACTGGTTCTACTACTTTTCCTGTTTTCCCTGGTTCTACTGGTTCTACTGGTTTTACTACTTTTACTGGTTCTCCTGGTTCTCTGGTTCTACTGGTTTTACTACTTTTACTGGTTCTACTGGTTCTACTGTTTTCCCTGGTTCTACTGGTTCTACTGGTTTTACTACTTTTACTGGTTCTCCTGGTTTTACTGGTTCTACTGGTTTTACTTGTTTCACTGGTTTTACCTTTTTGACTGGTTTCCCTGGCTCTACTGGTTTCCCTGGTTCTACCGGTTTCACTGGTTCTACTACTTTTACTGGTTTTCCTGGTTCTACTGGTTTTACTACTTTTCCTGTTTTCCCTGGTTCTACTGGTTTCACTGGGTCTACTGGTTCTACTGGTTTCACTGGTTTCACTTGTTTTACAGGTTCTACTGGTTCTACTACTTTTACTGGTTTCCCTGGTTCTACTGGTTTTACTACTTTTACTGGTTCTACTGGTTTTACTACTTTTACTGGTTCTCCTGGTTCTACTGGTTCTCTGGTTCTACTGGTTTTACTACTTTTACTGGTTCTACTGGTTCTACTGTTTTCACTGGTTTCCCTGGTTCTCCTGGTTTTACTACTTTTACTGGTTCTACTGGTTTTACTACTTTTACTGGTTCTCCTGGTTCTCCTGGTTCTACTGGTTCTACAGGTTCTACTGGTTTGACTGGTTTTACTACTTTTACTTGTTTTACTACTTTCCCTGGTTTTACTGGTTCTACTGGTTCTACTGGTTTTACTACTTTTCCTGGTTCTACTGGTTCTACTGGTTTCACTGGTTTCACTTGTTTCCCTGGTTCTACTGGTTCTACTGGTTCTACTGGTTTTACTACTTTCCCTGGTTCTCCTGGTTCTCTGGCTCGCTGTTCCTCTCTGCCGGTTCCGTCCAGCTCCTGGTACCCCTTTGGTAAAACCGGAAGTCGTCCCGGAGCTCACCGCTTTCCTGCTCGTTTCCTTTCTTGGCTGCTGCTGCGTTCCCCATCGTAGGAGGCTGCGCGGCTCAGCTGGCTGAAAGAACGATGGTGATGAAGATGACGGTGATGAAGATGAGGGTGGCCGCTAGCTAGCAGCTCCTCAGCTCGACACCAGATCTGGGCTCGCCGGCTCCGCCTGGTTCCGAGCTCCCTAGCAGCAGAACCGGGTCGGGTTCGGCCGGTTCGGGCCTCTCCGCGTCCTCCGAGCTGCGGGTCGTGAACGCCTCACCGGGAAAAACATCCAGACTTTCCTGCGCGTCGCTCCGCGATGCGTTCAGGGCCGGTGGGAACGCTGAGGACGCTGCCTTCACGGACCATGGGAAAAAACAGCTGAGTGTTGGAAAAACTGCAGTAAAAAAGTAACTAGAGAAAAAGTAACTAGAGAAAAAGTAACTAGAGAAAGTGAAACATCAAAGAGCTTCCAGTAATAAAATAGAGTTTCCTTTAATTCAGCTCAGATGGAAAATAACAGAACTACAAACAGGAGGTCTCACTCTCACATAAACTCTGGGGTTGTTTCTGTCTGATGGATCTTTGTTCTAATGAAGCTTCAGTGAGTAAAGTATCCAGGAATATTCCTCCAGTTAGAGATTATGTCTGTTAAGTGGAACATTGTTGTAGGATGTAAGAGTAAAGATGTGGATCTCATATGAACACGTTAATAATCAGGAAACTTTATTTATAAACATTTGCATGTTCATGTTTTCAGATGTCTTCCCCTAGAAGACAGGAGCCCTGCTCATCTGCGTGTCTTCCTCAGCAGCTCCATCATCGCGGCTCGCTCGGGTTCAGCACCGCGGCCAGCGACGCCGTTGCTACGCAACCGTTGGCTTCACAGGTCGGAGGGCGGAGCTTCGCAGGAAGCTGCGGAGCATCCGACCTTCCTCTCATCCTCCTCTCATCCTCCTCCATACAGCGAAGCCGACATCACCCGCAGCCGAGGCCCGGGAGCCCGGCTGGCCGTGGATGCATCCACCGAGACCGGAGTGTGTGAGTCCGGACCGGGACGAGGATCCGAGCCGCTCCGGAGAGATAAGGGTACCTCTGCTAGGCTAGCTGCTAAGCTAGCGGTGGAGCAGCTCTTTATTGCTGTTTATATCGGAGGTTTGTTGTTGTTTTCCACCTTTTAATCAGGAAGTTAGCGGGATGAGCTTCCTGTTAGCATCGCTAGCCAGCCGCAGCTAGCATCGCTGGCTAGCATCACAGTGCTAGCATCAGCATCCCTGCTGAGGTTTAATTCCGTGTCTCTGGTGTGCTGAGATAAAAACACGCAGTCCTGCTGTCCTCAGGGATCTGGTGAGTCCATGTGGACTTCTTGCTGAGGCAGGCATGACCCCCCCACCCCCAGCAGGCTCCTGCTTTGTTCAGCTGCAGGCAGCCAGTCTGAGCAGCAGAGGAAATATGGAGCACCTGTGCTCAGATGGAGCTGCTGGCAGCCAGTCTGAGCAGCAGAGGAAATATGGAGCATCTGTGCTCAGATGGAGCTGCAGGCAGCCAGAAGGAGAATGTTATTAGATCTGATCATTTAAAGGCGTAAATCTCAGATACATCGCCGGGCACACTATTCATCTCATTAGCTGTGTGGAGATCTATTTACATCTGAGGTTGTTTGGACACTAAATGAGATAAGATAGACTTTAATGATCCCGGAGGAAATTGTTTTGCCAGAATATAAAAACTCTGAATATAAAAGTGTTTTTTTCTACATTATGTTTCATTGGAATCTGAGGAAACTAGGAGCGACTCCACCAGGCTAGCGCAGCCTAGTTTCTCTGGATGAGGGGAAAAATTGAGGAAGTTCTTTTAGATTTTGCGATTTTTCATGAACCTTTTCTGGAGTTCTGATTAAAAACGATAATGGAAACAGAATCGATTAGAAATTTAAGAAATCACGCCTGATATCGGCAATAATCACCAATATTTTCACCATCGGCAGGTTTCAGGGCAGTCGTACCTGTTTGTGATGCTGTTATGATAATAGTGAGCTTTTATTTTAATTAGGAAGCAAAGTTAATAACAGAAAGAGTTTAACTTGTTCTTCTCAACAACTAGAACAGTTCTGTCTCTTTCTTACATTTATTAATGCATAATAAACATCTGCTACTAATTTACAAAAAGCCTAAACAGAGGAATTATTATTAACTGTTTTCTCACTTCCTGCAGATTAATAATAAGAGTACAGATAAAGCAGGAAACAGGGCGGAGCTTGAAGAGGTCAAGAGGTCGAGTTATCATCAGAAACATCTAAACCAAACATTCACTTTCTGTCGCTTTCCAACATTTTTCTTCTGGTTTCGGTTTTTAATCTTTTGGTTTTTACCTCATAGTTCATTGAAGTCTAGGTGAGAAAAATTAACCTTTTATTTGGTCTCACTGAGTTTTTCTCTACATTATTAAACAGCAGCAGATTAATAGATTAATTAATCACATATGATGCTAACTTCCAGACTTCTGATCTAAGTAATTAGAGATTAATAAACTATTTTGGTTTTCTTTATGTTAAAGAAAAATCTAGCAGCCTGAGTGGTGGCCCTGTGGCTCCCTCTGCTGGACAGATGGTTGTATTGCATCAGTGGATCTGACATCTCAGATACTGACAGATGGAGTTAATTCACCTGTTTTACTCACTATTGTTCACCAGGGACAGAAACATGCTGGGTTAGTAATGTTAATATTAATCACCAACTGAAACTTCAGCTCAGTTTTTCTGATTGACAATAAACCTGCAGGACAAACAGGTTGAGTTATACATTAATTATATAATCAAGTGTTTCTAAAACAGTCCAGTATAAGTTGGAAGTACAGGTTTAAACTGGTGTCATTAGATCTTATAATGATAAAAATAGTGATAAACACAAACACTGCTGCTAAAAAAACAAACCTTTACGGATTCTTTAGTGAACTAAATGATTTTATCTCCAAGTGCAAAGAATTACAGCTAATCATGTTTTCCTGTTATTAAATGCTCTCATGGAACAGAGAGGGGAGAAATCAGGTGTTTTGACCTCATTAATCTTAATTTATTACGGTTACGATAAATTACAATTCTAATGGCAGTAAATCAGACTAAATGTTACAAAATAAAGTTTAATAGGGCGGTTAAAACTTCCGTAGTGTTGTCCTGTTAAGTGCCTGACCTGTGACCTTTGACCCTTCATTAGAGGCTTACTACTAGATGCTCCACATGTGATTCTGTGTCTGTAAAGAGACGCAGGTTTGATCTGATGCGTCTGAGCTCGGCTGTTGTTTTTGCCCCGCCGCTAGAGGGCGCTGCTGTTCCCAGTTTCTATTGTCATGTTTTCTTCTCCTGTCTAAGATAATATTTTCATTTAAAGGACAAGAGTCGGATGATAAATGGAAACAGAGATAAATGCTTCTAATAGATTCTCTAAGTGGCCGTTTTGACGCAGGGTCATAAATTTACATACAGCGGTCCCACAAACCTTTAGCTAAAGCTGCAAAAAACAGCAACTTTGTTAAAACGAATTTGTCATTTGTTTTATTTGTTTAGCATAGGAGGTGATTGAAATTATATTTGTCATAAAAAACTGACATGGATACAGGAGCTAGAGCTGCAACTGACGATTATTTTCATAATCGATTAATCGGTCGATTTTTTTACGATTAATCAGTGAATTGCTTTTTATAAAAAAAATTATTTAGCCTTTATTTTCCCATATAAGCTGTTAAAAAAGCTGTGATTTATATAACTTTGTTTAAAGGAACAAATGAGCTCAACAGTGTAAAATATTTGTTCATTTTTAGTCATAAAATACAAAAATGAGGTTAAAATGATATAAAACTGATTGAGTGTTCAGATTTTTGCTGAATCTTCTTCGTTTGAAGCAAAAGTTCCTCCATGAAGCATCAAACGTCCCATCAGTGAAGGCGTTTCGCTTATATAAGCCAGCTTTTAGACATCAGGTTCAGTTTAAACTTGATGGGATTTATGTGTTTGTTAAATGAAAAGATTTTTATGTAAATGTTTTGTTAACTAAAAATGGTTTGGATTGATGCTAACTGATAAGTCTCTCTGGCATCATGGGTTTCCTTCCAGCTTCTTCTCACCTGCTTCCTTAGATTGGAAACTTTATTAAACTGATTTTAATGATGTATCTTTGATTTTAATTGATTTTCTGTAAAGTGCCTTGAGACGACATCTGTTGTAAATTGGCGCTATAGAAATAAACTGATTGTTGATTCTTGTGAAACGGTCTGATCGAGCCGATATTTCTCTCTATTCCTGCCGGTTTGTCATCTGTCCGGTTCGTCTCTGATCGATCGG
>JAVLVB010001139.1:0-25141 GCA_032876305.1 Orestias chungarensis
TGCCTGCTGATTCCAGAGGAGTGAATGCTGCAAGTCAATGACTCGATGCAATCTGCTGGGGTTCCTTAGATTGGAAACTTTTTCAAATTGATTTGTTAGAATGTATCTTTGATTTTAATTGATTTTTTGTAAAGTGCCTTGAGACGACACCTGTTGTAAATTGGCGCTATATAAATAAACTGACTCTTGACTCTTGACTCTAATCTGGAATCGCTTTTCTTGAACTGTAGACTGTTTTATTGTCCGCGGGAGTTTTCTTCTGTTGTGCTTGTTGCTGTTTACATTCCACCTCAAGCGTGCACGTGTGAAGCACTGAGCGCCCTCGCAGATCAGATCCTCAGCGTGGAGAACCAACACACAGACTCTGTTTTTATCATCTTAGGGGACTTTAACATAGCAAAACTTAACAACGAACTACCTAAATACAGACAGCTTATTACCTGCCCCACGCAGGAGCTAGAGGCAGGTCACTCCGGACCCCCTCTGAAACTGTGGAATTGTAAACATTTATATTCATGTTTCTTTCAGGTATTCATGTTTCTTTTAATACTAGAAGTGTGTTATATGTTATTATATAACAAGAAGGTATACATTGTCTTACAAGGCCTGTTTATTCTGTCTCTGGAAGCTGGATCAAGGTGGCATGAGAAGCAGGCTATCAGTCGATTCCTAGCAGTAAATCTGTCAGTTAAGGAATGTGAAACCAGCTAGCAAAGCTGCACTCCCTCTTTTCCTCTTTGTGCAGATTGAACGGGGTCAGCGAGGTGCGGGAATAACGGTTTCTGAAACAGTTTGTGTAAATCACATGTGAATGTTTTTTCTGACTCTGTACACTCCCTAATTTTTAATAAAACAGCCTGATGCGGGGGTTAGAGCTCAGACCCGAGGGATCCATTGTACTGACGGTCTCGGCTCTCCCTGCTGCAGGAGGACTCAGTTGAACCACAAGAAGTCTTTTGCTGAGTGGACTGAGTTTGTATTTTTATTTGAACATTGTGAGAACCTGAATATGTTGTCCTGAGATCAACCAACCTGGGGAAGTCAAGGTGGACTTCAACAATTTTGGGGCCCGTTCCGGGATTTAAGGAGGAAAGCGAAAGATTCGGCACCTGGGCTGATCACAAACAGACAACAGACAAGGCTAAGCACATTTTTAAAGGTAAGAGCAGAGCCTGTTTAAATCAAAATCTGCTATTGGCTTGAAACCAAAATAAACCGTGTCTGAAGTCTTAGTAGTGTAAAGGGTCTGGCAATGTTCGTTGTTGTTGGAATTAGATCTAAAATCAGGGAGCCGTCCTTGGAATAGAATACAGAAGGGCGCCGTCCCTTAATTAGATAAAATAGATTTAAGGACGCCGTCCCGGGAATTAGAGGAATAAAGATTCTCTGAGAGTGGCGACTCACATCGTGACTTGACGAAGCATTGGGAAAGCTGGGTAAGGGCCCGGGGAACTGGGGAATCCCGAAATGGATTCTCAGAGAGTGGCGACTCACACAGTTACTTGACGAAGCATTGGAAGCCAGGGTTAAAGGCCCGGGAACTAGGGAACCCGAACAAGTATAAAAAACGGTGACTAGTGCGAAAGCAAGAGTCAACGTGACGTGAATGGTTATCCCTCTACCGTTTGGAAACGGAGGGATGGCTGGGATAAAGTGTTAATAGAGACAAGTTTGTGAATTAGAGTCACCAAAGGCCGTCAGCTTATAGTAAACTCTGGTATGGACCGCATGAATGAATGTTTGTATGAATGATAATTATCTCCGCCTGGCTCTGAACAACTGAAATATGATAGCTCAGCTTCGGTGTCAGAAGCGGCAGATGATGACCAAAACATCACCAAACGTATAAAATTCTGGTGTCTGTGTACACTGCAGTGTGCGCTTGTTGCTGACTGAAGTGTGAGCTTGGCTAGAATTTAGTTAAAACATAACCTGATCTCGAGATAAAATCAGGCTCTAGAAACCACTATTACATTAATGGTCTGACTCCGTAATATACAGACCTTTTAGTTAATATAATAACTTGATCTCGGGATAAAGATGGGGTATTTAGAAAAACTATTATTAATATTAAATCTGATTCCGCAGACAATCAGACTCTTATGAACTGTTCCTCGTCAGACGTTTAATCCCCTTTGATAATATTTATATGAGCTGACGCGGTACAGACCTACAGAATAAAATACATGACACATAGTTAAACGCAAAATATACAGACCTACAGAATAAAATACATGACACATAGTTAAACGCAAAATATACAGACCTACAAAATAAAATACATGACACGTAGTTAAACGCAAAATATAAAATGGAAGGTGAATTTGACCGAGAAAAAGATGATGATGGCTGGGGTTTGTGGCGGACGATCGCAGTGAAGGTGTAATAAAAACTGCGGTGTCAGAGAAGGAACAGCAGAAAGTTGCAGGAAAGATGAGAAGGAAGATAAAAAAGAGGTTAAAGAGCAGGGGAAGACTATGGAGGAACAGACCTCACTGGGAAGATTTTGCTGGGATAGAGCGCGGGCTGCGTTGAAATTAAAGGACGAGGGAAGTGAGAAAGAAAAAGAAGCAGGTTGGCTTAAGAGGTCAGGTTGGAAGGATAAACAGGAAAATAATACATAAATAGAGCGGCAGTGGTCGTAATGGGCACTGTGGTGGCAGAGCACCCGCCACATGATGAGAGATGGAAAAGAGCAGGAGAAAGTGGTGTTGGGAGAAAGCGCACGCAGCAGAAAGCAGGTGTAACTCCGACAATTTGGTGACTCCGACGTGATGCAGGTCGGTTGTCACAGCGGACTTTAGGATCGAATCATTTGTTCATTCATCCAGGGCCCCAACTGAATAAGGTGAGCAGAAACCTATTTAATTAAATTCTGCATATTGAGTATGATAAAAAAGGATGAATGATTTGATGAAGTAGATCCAGAATACGTCATTAAAATTTTTGATTGTACAAGTTGAACAATTAATTGACGGTATAAAATTAAAAGTGACTCTCTTTGGAAACTAATCTTTTAAAATTGTTGTTATGAGATGAAATGCATGCGAAGATATGATGGAATAAAAGCATGGGATGCTTTTATTAAAGAATTTTAAAACAGAGAGTTGGCGTACTCCTCCACTTTGCTGATGTGCATTTTTGCTAATTGCCAGGAGAAGCAACGTTAGAGCTGTCTTCTTGGGTGTGGTTTTCCATAAAATCGGACGGACCCAACCAGGGTCCAGTCCTTGGCATCTGTTATTTCTTTTAATGGACGTGTAACTTCTGTTGAAAGAAAGCAAGGGTGAGATGAAGAGATGAATACAGTAGTAGTTGTGTCTTTCTTTTTTCTTTGGCCTCTTTCTAGATTATTTTTTTCTCCTTCTGCCTCAGGAGTCAGTAAAACAACACACACACATAAATTAAGTTTCCTTGATCCGTCTGTCCGGTCTCAATAAGAGTGTTGGGGCTTCATGGGTGGAAAGTAAAAAATAAAATAAAAAGCGTTCGGTAACATGGGGACACAGAAGGAGTATAGTATAGTGGAATTTATCCCACTCTGCCTGTAGAACGGCATGAATCTGGTCCTGGTGTAGAATAGAATAGAATAGAATAGAATAGAATAGAATAGAAAGCCTTTTATAGTCATTCTAAACATTAAGCTGTCAGGGCGCTGATTTTGCTAACTGAGAAAAACATTTATTACATCACTTGTTAAAAGCACAGGATGCGGAGTGAAGGAAAAAGCATTGAAATGAACAAATGCAAACTCAATTGCTTATGCTGAAGCTACAGGAAATAAAATTTAGAATGAGCAAAAAAGAAGACTGAAAAGTAAAAAAAAAACTAAACATGTAATGATAGCTCGAGCGCAAGCTGCTCCTCCCTCAGTTCCACAGTCTGCAACTCCACAGTCTGCGCCTTATGAATATATTAATAACTCATGGCAAGGAGGAGCCTTCCCTCCTCCGCTTCCATATCCTGCTTTTAATTACAGGAACTATGGTTCGGGGCGGGAACGAGGTGGACATGGGAGGGGTCAACGCGGACAGAGACCAAGGAGGCTTGGACCGAGAGGAAGGGGTGGAAACAGAGGTTACCAGGGGGATGTCTGCTGCAACTGTGGACAACCAGGCCATTGTATGAGAGGCGGCCCCAATCCTCCAACAGGGGTTAATCAGTGGATGGTTCCACCCAATCCACAGCTGGCTCCACCTCCAGGGCAGGACTCAAAGAAGGAATGGTGCCTGCCCTCTCAATATTGACCCACCTCTGAGGAAAACATCAGCAGCAGATTCCATGCTGCCTATGAAGTTAGGAAAAGTCTACCTAAATTTCTTGGTTGATACTGAAACCACATATTTCACCATTACTACAACACCACAACAGACACGGCTGTCAGAAAGAACTGTGGGTTTCTCAGGGGTTCCACGGAGTCCGCCTGTGACAGTTCTCATATCGGTGGAAGTGGGGAAACAGAGACAAAAACATTGATTAGTATGTTCACCTAACACTCCAGTGAACTTACTTGGAAGAGACTTATTAATTAAACTGGGAGATTCTGTATTGTGCGGCCCAGATGGACCAATTGTGGCTTTTCCAGATGGCTCCTCTCTTCGCTGTGGTCAACAGCTCTCGCATGGACAATATGCTGACATTTACAACAGATGTTCCAAAGCAGTATGGCATCTACTCGGTCTACTCAATGTGGAAGCCCTGGATTCAAAGTCTTCGGCCCTACTCCTCTCTGCCTGACCTGCCCCATGTCAACCTGTTCTACGACCGGAACGACACTGAATGGTATTAAGATTCATTTGACCATCATTTTGAAGGTAATTCATGGCAAATAGAATCACATAACATTAATATAGCACCAGAGGGTGTGGCTGCTGTTGTAGAGCTGACAGACGAACAATACCATTGGTATTTAATGTAAGATTAAGCTGTTCCTCACATTTCTCTCTCTTTGCATCCTGAGCATCAAGATAAAGAATTAGGGGGAGTGGTTAAGCGCTCCTTTGCAGCCACAGACTGGACAGATAACAGCATTCCCAACATGAGACATCATGGCAGAGAGAAGACCGACCACCCAAAAGCTGCAGCCATGTTTAAATGTCTCTGCTCCCTCACATATCCACTGAACAGGTGCTGAAACATTTGCGTAAATATGGACTGAAGGTTAGTAAAGATAAAACTACAAATTATTTCTGTGGGATCCATCAGCATGTCCCCCACACATTAACAAAGCATCCTCTCACACCCGAAGCTTCAGAGGGTCAAGGACATGTTATTTTTTTTTGGGGTCTCACAGGTAACAGCAGAAGCTATATCACAGCTTATATCACACGAGACATCAAAAACTTGAACACCATTTAGGGTTGGGCTAACATGCAGAAACTGCTTTTACTGATTTAAAACACGAATTTAGCGCCGTAGCGGATTTAACTCTTTTAGATTACTGTTCTTTGTTTTACTTGGTTGTTTCTGTCACAAAACACACAGTAAATGGTGTTTTGTTTCAGAAAAAGGGGGAGTAAGGAAGGCACTGATTTATGTATCAGTACTAATGGATCACATGGAAAAAGACATCCTCCATGCACACAACATGCAGCAGGCATACCAAAACTTATACAGAAAACAGTACACTTAGTGATGGGACACCCACTAACAGTCTTGACAACACAGCATGGTAGCATGTAATCTCACAAAGTTTTACAATGACAGCTTTAAGCTCCAAACATCACCTACACAGCATGCATCAACATGGCAGAAGGAAGAATAAAGGGGCAGTTCGTAAAGAAGATTGTTGAAGAGGTCCTAGGGGCAGATTAGTATTTCCTCCAGGGCTCATAGAAGAATTGTTTGTTGAAGCCCATGGTGTGGGCCATGTCAGAATAAGGCATATGAAAGAAATTTTGAAACAATGGTGGCATCCATTTATGATTGACTATACCGACATGATTGACCCTGTAAGAAGGCACATGTACCTGCTTGTTGTTGTTGACAGGTACTCTGGGTGGGTGGAAGCAATCCCCACCACCAAAGAAGAGGCCAAATCCGTTTGCAAAATGTTGATCGATCACTGGATTCCTAAGGATGGTTTTCCAAAGAGAATACACTCGGATAATTGTACTCATTTTACAAGCAAAACATTACAATGGGTGGAGATGTCTTTGGGTCTTAAACACAGCCATGGATGTGTGTAACATCTGGCCTCTCAAGGCCAGGTGGAAAGAATGAATCAAAACATCAAAACAAAATTGGCTAAGATCTGTGCACAGACCAAAATGAATTGGGTCGACGCTTTACCTTTAGCCCTAATGGTCATCCGAAGTTCAGTAATCCAAAGAGTGGGATTAACCCCACATGAGCTCCTAACAGGAAGAGCGATTCCTGGACCACACACCAGGCTATTGGGTTTAGAAAATAATAGTATGAAACTAACTCACCGTGCATATTATAAATTACTGTGCAGCCTTGTGTCAGCTTTCTCCAAACAGGTGCTGAAGCAGAATAAACGTGAAAACACCACAGACGACCTCATAGAAACAGGCTGGGTCGTCCTGATCATCAAAGAAAGTGGTCGGAGCCAAGGTGGACGGGTCCTTTTCAGATCACCTAGAGGACATCCCATGATGAGAGGCTACGAGGGAAAGACGAGACGTGGTTCCATTGGAGCCCGTGCATCGCGGCGGAAGAACCTCAGCGTACACTGGAGCAGATACATCAGGAGCTCCAGGACAGCGCGGCTAAACCTACGCAAAGGCCAGCACCAGATACAACAGAAGCAACAGCTCCCACCTCGACAGAAGGGGCAAAATAATCCCATGGTGGTGAGCACAACATAGACACTGAGGTAGTCTACCCTCAGTGTTGAAGAGGGCATAAATAGTGGTTGAAGTTTCTTTCCCACTCAACCCATCCTGCGGGACAAGCCACGATGTCAAATCAAGTCCTTTTGTTTCTTTATTGTGTTTTGAAAACCTTTTATGATAGCTTTTGCTTTGGGCTTATGGCATTCAATTTACAGAAAAAAACATTAACAATCTACAAAATAATCAGACAAACTACACCTCAGCCACCGCTAATAACAACAATCAAACCACGGAACACCACTCTCGTACTAAACAGAACACACATTCGAACCTGAATAAAAAGCTTCAATGCTTAGAAAATCATGGTTGGGTAAAACTAGAATACAAACTTGGCGACACCACGGCATGGACTTTTGACTTATGCGACGTCATTAATTGCGGAGGGCGAAAGAAAAAACCTTGTATAGAGGATATGACGTGTACTTATGCTCGTTAAATTAAACACTGGTTACACCGCTGATAATTTGTGGTGGCAATGGTTAATAGGTGAGGCTCGGGAGAGTGGCAGGGCCAGATCATCTATTTACATTACACCGGCATCCTTATTTCCAATAGATTCTGTAGGATTTAATTATATGATAAACTTAAATCGCATGGCCAGCCGCCTAACTGTACATCTCTATTAAATATTTTCCCGGTAATCTCCAATAGAACTGGCTCTGGAACCTTCCAGGCCCCTGAAACAGGTAATTTCATGTGCTTAAATCGAACAGGCGGCAATCAGTCCAGACCGGCCCAAGATGTAGGATCAATTAATAGCAAATTCTGCCACACAGTTATTCAAGACGGGACTGATAATTCGGTGGATCCCTGGGCCAGGGCCGGCTTATATTTTTATGCAGGTTAACACCCTATTAACCAGATTACCGACCCAAACTAAAGGATTGTGCGACATGGTAAGACTAATAACACCTATTATGCTACTAGGACAAGTAAATAAACCTACAACCGTGACCCAAACCTCCACTCGACGTAAACATGACATAGGGGAAGAATTTGATCTGACTAAAAACACCTACATAGATGCTATAGGCATTCCACGGGGCGTCCAAGAGGGGTAATGTTTGCCAGATGGAAGACTTTGGTAATGTCTCTTTTAATATCTTTAGCAGTTTTAATAGCTATATTGGTAACGGGTGGTTGTTGTTGCATACCATGTATTGGCTTGTTGTATGTCCAACTGATCTCCTCCATGATTAAAAAACAGGACCCCAGAGTCATGATGCCCTTGTTGGACGCAGAAGGAGAAGATGAGTCGGCCAGTAACGCGCTTTGTAGAGACTAAATTGGTGAACTCTTAATAGAGTTCAAAAGGGGGATTGTGGAATGGTAAACATTTATATTCATGTTTCTTTCAGGTATTCATGTTTCTTTTAATACTAGAAGTGTGTGCAACAAAAAGGTATACATTGTCTGACAAGGCCTGTTTATTCTCTCTCTGGAAGCTGGATCAAGGTGGCATGAGAAGCAGGCTATCAGTCGATTCCTAGCAGTAAATCTGTCAGTTAAAGAATGTGAAACCAGCTAGCAAAGCTGCACTCCCTCTTTTCCTCTTTGGGCAGATTGAACGGGGTCAGCGAGGTGCGGGAATAACGGTTTCTGAAACAGTTTTTGTAAATCACATGTGAATGTTTTTCTGACTCTGTACACTCCCTAATGACGGTCCCGGCTCTCCCTCCTGCAGAAGGACTCAGTTGAACCACAAGAAGTCTTTTGCTGAGTGGACTGAGTTTGTGCTGTCCGGAGATCAACCAATCGGGGAAGTCGAGGTGGACTTCAACAAAACAGAACAGAAACTCCAGCTCTCTGGAGGCAACTCAGTGTCTCCCCAGGGCTGGGGCTCCTAAACTAGTCCCCCCTTGGACAGGGGCTTAGGTACTATCCTCTCCTGAGGCTAGTACCCCATAGCAGGTTTTCCCTGGAGCTTGAGCTCCTTGACATATCCAGGAAACTGGGAAAAAGAGGCCTCAGGAAACTGTAAATCCTTTCAAGCAATTGCTCAGATAGCTGGAGGTCCCCTCAAGCAACCTCAGATTTGAGCTGAATCCAGGGATTAAGATCGTCCCTGTCACCATAAAAAAAGTCCTTATGTCTGTCCTCGGTGACTGGTGGAGATTCGAGCGGCTGGTTAACAGAGGATGATATAGGAGAAGGAAGCGGAGTGGGAGGATGGGCTGCTCTTGTTGCTGATTTTCTGGCTAGTTTAATTACTCATAGTGTCTCAGAGAACTGTACTAGTGATTCTTGTAATGTTTCAATCATAACCGGGCAAAAAGAAAAAAAAAAACGGGATAAAACTCAAATCTTCCATGAGGGGACCTAAATGGGAACAGTGGTAAACAACATTGGTAGGGGGTGGCGGAGAGGCGGAAAAAGACGAGGAACGGATGACTGTAGACGTAGAGGAAGACACGGAAGTAAACCCAGAATCTGAACTCACTGGTGTTTAGCCTCCCGCCCCAGGCTGAAAGCTCGGAGAGAGCCGGGACGTCGGCGACCCCAACCACCGGCGAGCAAGTTTCTTGCGTCTGGGGATTCGTGAAGGCGACACGAAGGATTGTGGAAGTGTGGAAGTGCAGAAGTAAGGAACGGGGGTGAATCTCTGCTCGAGTCGATCTGGCTGGATCGTTCTGTCAAGGTTTCGGATCAGCGACTTGAGCAGAGGTGAATTTGTGTGAGGAATATGGATTTTATTGAGTAGAAGGAATAATAAACCGAACATAAACAGAAACGAAAGGCAATGCGGAACGGACCAGAGATACGCGGGACATAAACTACAAGGTAAACAAACGGAATAACTGAAGAGGAACGCGAGACCTACGAAACGAGAAAGAACAAACAATAGAAATAAACTAACCAGCAGATCAACACAGGATGGGAAAAATAAACGAACAAAGTAATAACTATAAGGAAGAACACGATGCGTAACGGACCAGGGATGATGCTGAACTAAAAGTAAAACGTAAACAAACGGATAACAAAGGAGGGGCGCGGGACCTACGAAACGAGAAAGAACAAACAATAGAAATAAACAGACCAGCAGATAAACACAGGATGGGAAGACAAACAAACTAACTAATAATAATAATAATAACAAGAAATGCGAGAGTAATCAGAGGCAACGAGGGAGCAAACTACTGAGGAATAAAACTGCAAACGGCAAAGAAGGACACGAGCGAAACCATAGACTACAAAGAAACAAAACCACAAAGGGAATAACTACATGGGAACGGAGAAGTAGGATGGAGGAGAGAGAGAGAACCAGCACAGAGAAGAGGGGGTGTGCTAGCCAGGCTAATGGCTAATGCTAACCGACCCCCGATTCTGTCACTTTACCTGTCCAACGTCCGCTCTCTGGACAACAAGCTGGATCTGCTGTGGCTGAGGATCAGTGTTTCTGAGGAGATGAGGAACTATGATTTGTCTCATAGAAACATGGCTGAACGACAACATAGCGAACTCAGCCTTCCAACTCGCCGGCCGGCAGCTCTTCCGAGCGGACCGCAACCAGCTCTCCGGGAGAGCCCGCGGGGGCAGACTGTTCGTCTATATCAACAAAGTTTGGTGCACAAACTGCGTGATGGAAAAAGGGCAACATCTGCATATGCTCAGAAAATCCAGGGACACTTTTCCTCCCAGGATCCACAGAGCATGTGGAAGGGCATCAAGTGCGTCACAGACTATAAAACCAAAGGTGCACAATGCCCCAAAGACCCCTCTCTGCCTGAGGCTCTCAACCAATTCTACGCCCGCTTTGAGAAACCTGACACCCCTCCCAGCACCAGACTCACACCTTCATCAGAAGAAGAGCCCTTCAGAGTGACACCGGCAGAAGTAAGGAGGACGCTGAGGACTATCAATCCCTGGAAACCTGCTGGCCCGGACAACATCCCCGGACGGGTGAGAGAGTGCGCGGACCAGCTCTCGGCTGGCATTTTCAATGCCTCCCTCATCCAGGCAGCTTTACCCACCTGCATGAAGACCGCCACCATCATCCCGATCCCCAAGAGCCCCACAGAGACAGGTCTGAATGACTATCGGCCACCGATAGTCACAAAGTGCCTCGAGAGACTGATTCAGACTCACATCAATGTCACTTTGGATCCACATCAGTACGCATACAGGATGAATCAAACCATGGAGAACGCCATCACCTCCGTGGTCCACACTGCCCTCACCCACTTGGAGCAGAAGGATTCATGTGTTCGTATGCTGTTTGTGGACTTCACCTCCGCGTTCAACACCATGATTCCTCAGACTCTGATAAATAAACTGTCCTCACCCGGTCTAGGCTCTTCCCTCTGCAACTGGGTCCTTGACTTCCTGACCATCAGTCCGCATTGTGTGAGGATTCACAAGATCTCCTCCCCCACCATCACCCTCAGCACTGGCTTACCTCAGGGCTGTGTGTTGAGGCCGAATCCTGTTCACACTGCTCACATATGACTGCTCACCTATCCATCCAGGCTGTCATATTGTGAAGTTTGCCGACAACACAGCAGTGGTTGGATGCATCACAAAAAGTGATGAGTCAGAGATAGCAACCTCTGCATCAACATAAAGAAGACAAAGGAGAGGACTGTGAACTTAAGAACTGGTCAACATGCTCACCCCCCCACCTCCCTGCACATCCGTAGGATCCGCAGTGGAAGTGGTCAGCAGCTAAGCATACTTGGGTGTGCACCTAAGTAACAATGTCCCCTGGAGCAACAAAACTTCCATTGTGGTCAGGAAGGCACATCAGTGGCTCTACTTCACAATGATGTTGAGAGGAGCTTATTTATTCTCATATTCCACCTCTGCTTGAGTCATTGATCGCACTCTGACACATCAAAACTTTTAATCCTTTGTTGAGTGCTGGTCCATCCACTGCCTCCATGCCTGTCTTCACTCTGCCATTCCTCCCTACCAGTCCTCAGGGGAGGGCCTTAATTACACAAGGACTTTTATGGAGTTTAGTCTCCACCTTACTTGTGGAGATATTCACGGGTGAGGTGAGAGAGTTTTTCGCCATATATTATTTCCAAAACACTGAGTGTCCAACTTGACATCTGACCAGATAGAAAACCAGGTCAATTAGACAAAAAAGGTTTTTTGTCTAATTGGCTACCGTTAAATTCATTACCTGATTAGTCCCCTTCAGTTGCACAGTGCACTTTGGGAAATGTCTTGGTCATGTAAAGAGTTGCCTTCAACTAATAATAACTAGAAAATTGTCAATGTAGTCTTTATTCTAATTTGATATCTTTTTTTGCCTTTCCTTTCTATTGCCTTGTTGCCAAAATAAATTACAGGACAATTTTGGTGTTAAAATACATTTTTTTTTACTTTCTATTTTTTCTCCCCTCCAGGGGGTCTTTTGTGGGCTCTAGTGTCCCTTTTTTTTGTAAGTAAGTTGACAGGAAAGTGGGGAAGACATGTGGCAAATGTTGACAGTCTGGGAATTGAACCTGCGACAGCCGCATTAAGTACTCAAGGCCCTATGTGGGTTGCGCTATCCCCTACACCACCAGCACCCCAGGTGTTAAAATACTTGATGTTACAATTTACTTCAAAACCTGTTTGAGTCGGGAAATTTGCCCAACAATAAATTTAGCTCCAGAGGTAAAATTAATGAAAAATGTAAAAACCGAATTCCAAAAAAGCTGGGACACTAAACAAATTGTGAATAAAAACTGAATGCAATGATGTGGAAATAGCAAATGTCAACATTTTATTCGTAATAGAACATAGATGACAGATCAAAAGTTTAATCTGAGTAAATGTAACAATTTAAAGGAAAAATTTATTGATTCAAAATTTCACAGTGTCAACAAATCCCAAAACAGTTGGGACAAGTAGCAATAAGTGGCTGAAAAAAAGAAAATTGAGTATATAACAAACAGCTGGAAGACCAATTAATAATAATCAGGTCAATTGACAACATGATTGGGTATAAAAAGAGATTCTCAGACTGTCAGTGTCTCTCTGAAGCCAAGATGGTAAGAGGATCACCAATTCCACCATTGTTGCACAGAAAGATAGTGCAGCAATACCAGGATGGTGTTACCCAGCGTAAACTAGCAGAGACTTTTAAGTTATCTTCATCAACTGTGCATAACATCGTCAAAAGATTCAGAGAATCAGGAACGATTGCTGTGCGTAAGGGTCAAGGCCGTAAAAGTCTACTGGATGCTCGTGATCTCCGGGCCCTCAAACATCACTGCACCTCAAACAGGAATGCCACTGTCAAGAAAATAACAGAATGGGCTCAGGAATACTTCCAGAAAGCACTGTCAGTGAACACAATCCACCGTGCCATCCGCCGATGCCAGCTGAAACTCTATAGTGCAAAGAGGAGGTCATTTGTAAGCAAGCTCCACAAGCTTAAATGTTTGCATTGGGCCAGGGGTCTTTTAAAATGGAGAGTGGCAAAATGGAGACTGTTCTGTGGTCAGATGAGTCACGATTTGAAGTTGTTTATGGAACACTGGGACGCCATGTCATCTGGACCAGAGAGGAAAAGGATAACCCAAGTTGTTATCAACACTCAGTTTAGAAGTCTGCATCACTGATGGTATGGGGTTGAATGAGTGCTTGTGGCATGGGCAGCTAGCATGTCTGGAAAGGCCCTATTAATGCAGACAACTATGTTCATGTTCTAGAACGACATATGTTCCCATGTAGACGTCATCATGGCTACGTAGGAGAAGGATCCGGGAACTGAAATGGTCAGCCTGCACTCCAGATCTTTCACTTATAGAGAACATTTGGCACATCATAAAGAGGAATGTGTGACAAAGAAGGCCCAAAACGATTGAACAGAGGCCTGTATTAGACATGAATGGGAGAGCATTCCTATTTCTAAACTTGGTCTCCTCTGTCCCCAGACGTCTGTTGAGTGTTGTAAGAAGAAAGGGGGATGCCACACATTGGAAAAAAATGGCCTTGTCCCAACTTTTATGGGATTTGTTGACGCCATGAAAGTTTGAAACAACATATTTTTCCCTTAAAATGATACATTCTCTCAGTTTAAACTTTTGATCTGTAATCTGTGTTATATTCTGAATAAAATATTAGATGTTGGCACCTTCATATCATTGCATTCAGTTTTTATTCACAATTTGTTTAGTGTCCTAACTTTTTTAAAATCCGGTTTGTAAATCTTTAGCTGTTCGAAGCTGGCATTGACTACATTTATTTACTAAAAGCAAATTAATTATCTATGTTTCTTTATAGATTTGTTGTAGATGCTGGGATGAACTCCTGTTATTACAGATCTCTGTGAGCTTCTGACATTATATATATATATTTATATATATTTATATAAATATTTATATTATATATATATATATATATATATATATATATTATTTATATATATTATTATATATATATATATATTATTATTATTAAAAAAATAATAATGATTAAATCGCGCTGCCTGCTCTTATTTTGAAATCGCGCACTGCGATCTCAATAGGAGGCTGGGGCTTGCCTCCATGGCAACAATAAACAGACAGCACTACCACCCTCCCAAACAGTGTTGCCAGATTGGGTGGTTTACCACCCGATTGGGTGGCTTTCATTTTGATTTTGAGAGTAAAAACTACTTTGGGCGAGTGGAGATAATTTGGGCTGGTTTGAAGTCAGATTCTCCTCCCTGAACTTTCTCCATCACTTTCTCCAAGAGGCTGTTTGAGACCAGAGCCATCAGTGATGAGAGTGTGCTGCTCCTCTCACAAAACCAGACAAGTTCGGCATCAAGTTTTGGGTGGCTTGGGACTTGAAATCAAAGTACATCTGTAATGTCCTCCCATATCTTGGCAAGGACCCCAGTCGTCCCAGCGGGGAGAGACTGTCCGAAACTGTAGTGATGAGGCTGATGGAACCATTCATGGACAAGGGCAGAACTGTAACAACGGACAATTTCTTTACATCATTGTCACTTGCACAACGATTGCTTAGCCGGAAAACCACAATCTTCGGCACAGTCAACAAGAGTCGTCGGGAAATTTCTCAATCCACTAGACAGATGGACCGCACTGAATTCACCACTCAGGTGTTTTCAACCATTGTTGCCACACTGACAGTGTATGCACCCAAACGAAAGAAGGCCGTCTACATTCTCAGCAGCATGCACAGCGTGGTTGAGACTGAGGATACCAACAAAAGGTAGCCAAACACGGTCACACAATACAACCACACAAAGTGCGGTGTGGATGTAATGGACCAGATGGTGCGGGAGTACAGCCTGCGTGCAGGAACACGGAGATGGCCAGTCGCCGTGTTCAACAACATGATTGACATGGCAGCACTGAATGCGCATGTTCTTTATCAGGCATGCACTGGGGTGCAGGAGAGACGGGTGGACTTCCTGGTTGAGCTTGCAAAAGAGTTAGGTGACTCTCATGTGAGTGAAAAGAAGGCACGCAAGGAGAAACTCCTTCGGCAACAACCTTCCACACCAAGCCCTGGCAAAAGCGCGAAGTGTCAGGTCAACCATCGATGCACGAACAATTGTGCAACTGAGAGATGTGTTGAACGCTACAAATACACGTGTGGCAACTGTACCAGGGACATACCCAGGCAGTGCCAGGTATGTCCGACAGTGCAGACAGACCGCTGAGTGAGTGCTGAAATGCCACTCACACACACACATGCAGCCCCCCACTGCAGCTTATTGTAAATATGTGTGGAATTGATTTATTCCTTGTATTTTTTTTATTATTTTTATAACAAAAAATAAAAAGCATGGAAACAAATAATAGTTGTTCTTTTGTATATTTTTCACACTGAAATTTCAGTCATCTTGACTTAGACACAAATGCTTCTGGTCATTACTCACAGCTGTACCTTGCTCTAAAATGTCTAATTCTCTATTTAAAATATATAAAAAATGAGTCATTGTTTCAGTGCTTTTTTGCTCAAATAAAACTAAATTAAATACAATATGTATAGTCTTTTTATTATCAAATACAGTAAACTGAATAGAACTAACTAGAAACTAAATGGCTAAACTCAATGGAAAACAACAACCTCCTGTGGTGCGACAGTAATGGTCTTATTTACAGAACACAAGACGGTGATTATAGGATGTTAGCTAAAATCCGTCAGGTCATTCGACCCGTCTCTTGGTTCCAAAGGTAGAAATGTTAAATGAACCCTCTCTGGGACTTCTAGTGTTAAAGGGGACATGTGAGAAATGTGAAACAGTTCTTGAGATGCATAGTTTGTTAAAAAAAGCACAAGAAATGGGCCTTAAGGCAATTTTGATACGTTATCATACACGGTCCCAATAAACGGCCCCTTGAGTCACTGAAAAAAAAATGTGGCCCCTCATGATTTCTTTTTAACTACCCCTGTTGTATATAGTCTAAAAACAGCAGACAGGAAAGCCGTATTCTCAAAGTTCATATAGGGAATCTTGCCAAGTTTATTTAACAGAAGTAGAAACTTATAAGAACATGAGGGAGAATCCGGTGTTGATTGAAAAGATTAATTAGGTACCCACTCCTTCAGAATGTTGTAAATTGGCGCTATATAAATAAACGTATTCTTGATTCTTTATTCTTGTTTTATATAGTGCCAATTTACATCATAAAAAATCTGTTTACAAAAAGTTTAAAATCTAAGGTAACCCAGCAGATTGCATCGAGTTGTTGACTTCTAGCATTCACTCTTTCTGAATCAGCACACCAAAACAATAGCTTATGTTGTCGTTGACTTTACAGTAGAAGGACAATGGATATAAACTCATTACAGAGTGACAGCAGCTCTGAGTGTTAAAAAGTTTTAAGCTGAGAGAGACAGAGAGAGCGAGAGCAGCTGGTAGACAGCACAGGAGGGGTGAGGGCCATACAGGACACCATTAACTAAACATGGAGAATTTAACAAACAGGAATCCTAACTAAACAGGACTGGTACTAGAACTAAATATACTAACATAACTAAGACCAACACCAGAAAACCAATAAAAAGAAAGACAAAGCCGGCGTAGACGATGACACTTAGTGTCAGAGTTGAGGAGCATTGTGTTTGTTTTTTGCTCCTGTTTTTCCTAAGTTGTCCAAGCTGGACCTCTGACACCTGTACTGCTGCACAGTTGTCATCCATCTGCAATCATCAGTAGCAGGTTAAAGGAATGGAGTTCATCCAACACCTCAGGAAATTCCATCTGCTCCCATCTCTGTACAACCCCACCATTGGATCCCTCAGACCCCTTCAGCCCGCTCGCATCTCCCTGGCAGTTCCTGGCCTGTTCAAAGTAAGATCAACTCTATCAAATTTCTCCTCCTCAAACCTCCAGACTCACCTTTTCTGGCTCCTTCCTCTAGTGCTCCTGGGTCCGTCCCTGGGGCCACTCCTCAGTTCCAGATTTCAGACTCTGGTTCATCACTCATTCAAATAAACATTATTTTCCGGATTGCGGATCTACTTAGAGTTTCCTGTGCATGTGGGTAAAACGGCTACAAGCATTATGACACCTAGGTCTTAAATAATTCCCCTTTCAGCCATTTTACACAAACCTACTGTGAAATGTTCATATAATTTTGAATAAAATCTGTATTTGGGTGTGATCAAATGTCTTTTGTAGTAAACTAATTTTGGCAGATGTGCTATTAGAGCTCATGCCACACTAGACAAGAAATTGCTTTTGGCAAATCTCCATGGGTGCTTGTGAAAAGGGCCTCAGAAAACAGTATCTTTATGTAAAAGCAGTTATACTGACAAAAACCTAAATCTGTCTATCACTGTTTGATTACGGGTAGGGGGGCTTGCATTTTTGCATTGAACTTCAATTATAGAACTGCAGCTTTAAGAGAAAGTACGCTTTTGCAACAAAACACAGTAAACTGAATTCAGATTTAGTTTTGTAAAATTTATGATTAAACTATTGCATTTAATTATGTTCACAAAAATAAAGAATATTAATACACTTATTACATTTCCATGGATATTTCTTACTGTCACCCATAAACAATTGGGTCACATTGTAACGGTTACATTCTTTGGTGTTTTATTTTTGTAACAATTAGTTTTTTTTTATAACTTCTTTAATTTTATTAATATATGACAGGTCTTGCTGTAATCAGTTAATTTCCCTGAGTTCAGTCTATTCCTTTGTGTTGTTTTATGTTTAGTCATGTTTCTTTTTTTGTACATTTGGATTTATTTCTCCTAGACCAGTTTATGTGTTTTTACTTTTGATTTGTAGATCCTTGACCATAGTGGTAATAGTACACATCTGTCAGTATTTAAACTGGTGGTGTGTATTTTTCTGTTTGATTGTCAGTTCTTTTGTCACTTTGTATGCTGATTGTATTTTTCCAGTTCTGTCTGTTTATGTTTGATGTTTATGCCATTTATGAACAGTAGGTGGAACAGTAAGATGGATTTTCCCCTCCGGTTCTGGACATAAACATAAATCCCATTTATGTCACAAAATCAAAAATTCCCAGGCTTTCAGGATTCTATTACTTCTGGTCCTGCAACTCTTATCTTTTTTTCCCTTTGCTGGTCTATCTGGGACTCTACTGTCACTGACGTGTGATCATCATAATATATACTGTTGTACTTGTACAACATAGGAATTTTCTGTTACATGTTTGTATTTAATTGTCATTATCTTATAGAAGTTCACTTTGTTCATTTCTCAGTTTTTTACTTTGGTATTAAAAGGCTTTTGTCAATAAGGTTTTGGTGCTCTGATGAAGTGTCCAGGGTTTTCTCTGCTTCTTACTTGCTGATTGTTGGAGACAAGGACCAACATCTAAAAAAAAAAACTGTATACATATTTAAACTCCCCTTATTTTGTCATTTACCAAATAGCATACAGTATAATCAAAGACAATTTATTACAAGTATTACAAACAAGTCAGTAAATTGAAAACAAATTTATTAAATATTTTAAAGCAATACACTTAATTCAAAAGAGCAAAACAAGAACATGAATTAACACCTCAAACATCAATACATTCTATAGGTATCAGCGCAGTTGCACAATATTTTTATTGATTTTGCGTAAAAGTTGTTCAGTACATAGAAAAAACTGTGATTAGTATTGGGAGGTATGTATTTTTAGAATAGAAGTATATTTTTTAAATAGTTACTAGTGCATTAAGCTTTGACTTTTGTTATATGACAGATGCTTTTTTGTTACAAACTTTGTAAACACTGATTTTTTTTTCTTTCCGTAAATACTAACACATATACAAAACACCTAGGTATAAAGTTCATAACATAATAGTAGTGATTGAGTGACTTTGTCAATGTCCAGATAAGTTTACAAAATAAGTGCATTAACTCTGAAGGTTTTTATAATTTTAGAGAATTTGGTCTTCCAGAAACAATGGTTCCACATCTGACTTTTTCTAGTGCAGAATTAAGACTGCATGCCTCTGCCACTGCAAAGACAACACACTCCGCTGAAGCAGGAAACAGATAACTAATAAGCAGGCAAGACAGAGTTTATGAAATATTGCATCATGCACTGTTTATGTTTGTTCCCAAAGGAAGGGAGCTCATGCTCCTAACATAAGTTTTTGTTGTAGCTTTTGTTTGGTTGTCTGCATTTAATGAGATATGATTCTTCAAGCCTGGGAAATATTTTACCAGCAGCTGCTTGAAATATTCCTGGAATTTTCTCCCCACAAATGTATAAAAGATGGGACTGATGCAGAAGTAAAGGTATGCCATGTTACGGGTGACTCGGAGAGCGTAACCGAGTTTCCTTTGAGATTCACAGTCAGTGAGTTCATTTTGTAGGAGTTCCACAATGTTGAAAGGTATCCAGCAGATAAAGAACAAGGCCACTAGGACAAATATTACTCCGAGTGCATGAAATTTAGATGCTGATTGGGATTTTGTGATGGTCATTACAATCTTAGCATTGCAAAAAGTAATAACAGCCAGAGGGAAGATCAAGAAGAGAATAAGCTGAATATAAAACCCTGATTGTTTCATCATTGTTACATTTAAATAATCATGACTGGACAACTCCTCGCAGTACATATGGCCACGAAACGTGAAAGACTGATGGAGTAGCATCGGCCGGATGCAAGCCAAACCACTGATCAGCCAGACTACTACACAAGATATGACAGCATTGCGCCGACTCCTGATATGTAATACAAGTAATACATGCACAACAGCAAGGTAACGATCAACAGTCAGCAGAGTTAAAAAGAAGACAGAACTGTAAAAGCCCAGGTAGTAGACACTGAAGACGATCTTGCACATAGCTGAACCAAAAATCCAATTAGAGAGCTGCATGTAGACGGCCAGAAAGGGAAGGCTGCTCATAAAGATCATGCAGGACGCCACCAGGTTCACCAACAAGATGTTGATCCCAGTGTTCAGCTTTTCAAACCTAGACAAAAATGTAAAAATTTGTGAGTCCACAGGAGAATTCACCAGATTAAATTTTATGCCAGCTTTGCCTTTATTTATTCAATTTGAATTAACAATTAGTTTTACTGATTTTCTGTGTTAGACAATTTCTACTTAAAAATACAAAACCTTAAATCATTGAAAAAAATTGTTTCTGGGGTTGGTCACAGGTGTTCACTACTATTTAAAAATAAAGATTATTGTTCATTTCTTCTTGTGAAGTAGATGGCTCTAATACAGGAGTCTCCATCCCTGGTCCCAGAGAGCTACTGTCCTGCAGATTTTAGACGCAACCCTGCTCGAACACAGTTGCATCAAATGATTCAGCACTATCTAGTTTGGAACAAGCCTGGTAACGAGCCAGTTATTTGCATCTGGTGTGTTGAAGCATGGTTACATATAGGACTTACAGGACAGTAGCTCTCAAGGACCATGGTTGGAGACCCCTGCTCTAATATATTCAACTGTGGGGCTGCACCATCGCTGCAGCTGTTACCTGTCTAGAGTATTGACCTGAACATTGCTGTAAGGCCAGAAGATGTTGGTAGGCAAACAAAAGTGCTTGTCATTAACCTCTTCATTTTTTATATGACACTCAACCATTGGTAAAAATATTTGTGTGAATAGAAGATGGAGAAAGACGTGGTATTTCTATTACAGAAATAGAAATACAATGTTGCAAATGTCAGTACAATGAAAGTCCACAAATGACTGTAGTTTGCTTATGACACTAATAACTTTAATGGCTGCATACAAAAACCCAGTGTATTTAAATGTAGGTATTACCACCCAAACTTAGAAATTTGCTGGGCTGCTCGCTAAGAGGCTATAAATGGAGTTGGTTGCCTATTTATACACATTCTCTAATGTAAACACTCATTACAGTCAACAGTTACTTCCGTCGCAAACAATCATAACTCGGAATGTAGAGTACATCAGCAGCTTAAAATTAGGATGAATGACTCTGTGTACACCAGTACGTCTTTCTATACTGTCTCTCATTGCATCGTACTGTAGGAATCAAACTCTAGTTTAAGTCTAGATTTCTTAGTGCCTGCACATTGCTTAACATTACACAGAACAAAACATGAAGAAAACAACAGAAGGCCTTTTGTACGCTTCTTGTCAAACTTTTTAAACCTTGTACGGCAATGTATGCGTATTTAAAAGAACTACTAACAATGGCAGAAATGCATAACTCAGGAAAAATAACCAAAAAAGAACATAAACAATTTTCATGGTGTACTGAGGTGCAGTATATAACAATAATACTTTATTTTATTTTTTTGTTTTCAAATACTCCTTAACCTATTCCCACATCACATGGCTTCTCATCCTATGTTTCAGGGAGAAACTAGAGCACCTTGCAGGGAAACCCTTTGCTTGTATTTTCTATCGCTTTCAGTCTAGATGAGGATAGGAATGAATACTAAATGCTCAAAAGCTTTGCCTTTTTTCTCAGATCTCTCTTTATCTCCGACACACCTGAACAGCACCAGCGTCACATTGTTTAAAAATAAAACATTGTTTAAAAATTTAATTGAAAGATATATTTTATTATTTGCAGTTAAGATTCCTACCAAATATAGGAGGATCTGACAGTATACAGTAATATTTACTGGTTAGTTAAATATGGTTTCCGGAAAGCTACAGGTTCCTGTAAAATACACACTATATTTTTTTTATTACTTGTTTTAAATTGGTTGTTTACTCACCTGTGGATGATAACCAGAACCAACACATTGGTAACAACACTGAAGACAAACAGGAAGTAGTAAAGGTAAGACAGATTTGCTCCTAAAGTGTTATCACCATCCCTGTTACATGGTTCAATCCCATTTGTGTCATTGTCAGGCGAAGCACTAGAGTTCGTTGGTGTCATTTTTGTGAAAAATCTGTCATCAGGAAATAGTACAGTGTCCTGTTATTAGTTGAAAATTAGAAATTACATGATTTTGTGTATTTTATGGTAATTTAAAACAGCAATCTTTTTAAATTTTGTCTTTAGGAAAAGAAAAAGAAAATATCCAGGATTAGTTTTCTTACCTGCTGCTTGACAGAAGGTGTTAATCTGAATAACCGTCTGATCCTGAAAGAGCCCTGAAACTGCACACAGTCTAATTGAAGTGCATGTGTTTTGCTTGTCTGAACCAGTTTTATGGGCAAACGTAGCAAGGATCTGATGAAGTGAAAATAAATAGGGCATGTACATAAAGCTTCGGAGGGATCAGTTTACACAAAAAGCCCTCAGGGTTTTCCCTGATTGGAGGACCATTACTGCCATCTTTAGGCAAAAAATTATAAATAAATTGATTAATTAATTAAATAATTGATGTTCAAATAAACATTTTAAGAAAATTTAAATGGAACTAAATGCAGCAAAATAAGAAAGTAAAACTTTTTTATATAACGGACAGAAAATACTTGAGTATACTTCCCGTACTTCAAGTGTACAAAGAAAAACTACAGTAAAAACTTTTTATTGTTTTTTTTTGTACAAAACACATACAATTTCCCTAGTAATATATTAGCAGCTACATTTCCATCAGTATTTTTTTATATACATTTTGAAGTATGCTAATGTAATATGTTGATGGGAAACATTTTTGGTGATTTTTTTACTACTTCCTATTAATTACTGCCATGTCTAACATCAACATCTGACAAAATGTGCTTTGTGTATAAGCTCCAAAACCCCAACATACTAACCTCTAATTTTCATCTTCTTCGTGGCCAAATAAAACACTGGAGGAAAACATCCATTGTTCCTTTTTTATATACCTTCCTTGATTGTAAAATATATGATATTTTTATAAATTATTAAATGAATCTTATATTCTTTACATTAAATACCACATTTAATTTTTACCAGCTATTGAAATACAGTTTTTTTTCCTTTATACCATTTATGAACTGATTCTTTTTCAAGGCCAAACGCGTTTTTCATATGTAGCTATAGTGCATCCCATGCTAATGAATGTGTAAGGGAAAATTATGGTCTTATGTGGAGGCTCAAACAAACAGCGCAGTTATCAAATATCATTGATAAATGGAATAACATGAATCAACTTAAGCCGTTTTTTTACCACACAATATTTTCATAGAACTTTGTCTGTGTATACTTTTACTGATTAATTTATTTTACTTTGTGCTTTTTTGTGAAGGACTTTGTGACCTTCAGTGTCTGTTAAATGTGCTATAAATACATTTATGTAGTTACAACAGCAAATATGGCCAAAGCTAAGAGCAAGTCTACTTGGCTTGACACATGGGGAGCAAATGTCATCGGCACATGAGGTAGTATAAGACGCCAGATGCAAAGGTGATCACAAACAACACACAGATTGCCATAGCAAGAGCATTGCGACAATCTACAAGTACACAAAGCACAGAGAGAAAGTGGTTTGCTTTAGTCGCCATTATTTCAATCTTTTTAACCGTGTGTTTTCTTTTAAGTGTTCTCTCCATAGTACCTACACCTGGCCTGGCTTTCTGTTAGCTGAGACTTGAATGAGGACATCAGCTGGTGGTGCTGGCAGCAAAGTCTTGCAACAACTGCTGCTCTAAACTTTTGAGTTTAAAAGAAGAATTAAGGGGCTTCCGGTGGCGCCATTTTGTAAAAGGAGGGAAAAAAGGCTGCTCTGAGGAACACAACTAAAACTAGCATTAAAATAAGGTAAAAACAGTAGAACTTAACTAAAACTTGCTCTTAAGGTGATATAGAACACCCATGGAAAATATGGTTAAAAAAGGAAAGAATACGGAAGACAAAGGCGCAAAAGAAAAAAGTACCGGAATAGGGAAAGTATAGAGCTATGGAGCGGAACACTCGGATCCGCCTAACGAGGACCGTGATTCGGCCATACTTCTCGAGCTACGGGGACTGCGAAAAGAACACGCTGAATCGTATCAGACAACAAAAGAGCACTGGCTAGACACAAAACGAGCATTGGGGAGCTAATGGTCAGGACAACGTCCCTGAAGCAGGTGGTAGCTCACATGGAGGAAAGATTGAGAAATAATGAAGACTAGATGACGCAGATGGAGCGGGCGGCGACATTTCTGCTCCTCAAAATGACCCAACAGAAATAAAAAAGTATTTTGGGCATTCATTTACATCTGGATACATCCACATTAAAGACAATAAATACTTCAATCAGAGTTTTGCTTCTGATTGCGAAGAAGTGTATAACATATTTATGGAATTCTTTATTGATAAAATTGAATCTATTAAAACTAAAATTGATTGCCTCCTACCAAACATAACTACTACCTCAGTAAGCAATGAGGTACTGAATGTGGCGCTGGAGCCTGATCTCTGTTTGAAGTGTTTTGCTCCAGTTGAGCCTTCTGAGCTTTCAAAAATACTTTCTTCATCTAAGCCTTCGACTTGTATGTTGGATCCAATCCCGACAAAATTGTTTAAAGAAGTATTTCCTATTATTATTACCCCCATTTTGGAAATGATTAATCTGTCATTAGTGAATGGTTATGTACCAGAGGCTCTTAAGGTAGCTGTAATAAAACCCCTACTTAAGAAACCTTCTCTTGATCAAGAAAATTTAATAAATTACAGACCAATATCTAATCTTCCTTTTTTATCTAAAATCCTTGAAAAAATTGTTGCTAATCAACTGAGAGAGCATTTGATGAATAATGACCTATTTGAAGAATTTCAGTCAGGTTTCAGAGCTCATCATAGCACTGAGACAGCTCTCCTTAAGAATCAAGAATCAAGAATCAGTTTATTTATATAGCGCCAATTTACAACAGGTGTCGTCTCAAGGCACTTTACAAAAAATCAATTAAAATCAAGGATACATTCTAACAAATCAATTTGAAAAAGTTTCCAATCTAAGGAACCCCAGCAGATTGCATCGAGTCATTGACTTGCAGCATTCACTCCTCTGGAA